>JAODKW010228513.1:0-10684 GCA_027576515.1 Dryopteris marginalis
TCACCTAAAAATCATCTATTTCCTGTCCGCATTCGATTGTGCTACAAAAACCACGGGAATTACAAAGATACTATTTGCCCTTGGTTCGCAATGTTCATGCCATAATTTTCAGTGGCCAGCTGCTAACTTTTACCCTAAGATAAGGTTCTTAAGCTAAGTAATTTCCTAACATTTATGGAAAAGCCACCCGACTAATCATGTCCGCGCGTCCATAGAAATGGAGCCGTCCGTGCTTCCAAGTCTTTGGCTTTCCATCCCGCACACACCTTCCTAATTACTACGGCACATTGTTTCACATATAAAAACATGGTTCCTTTAGAAGCTTTACAAACAATGTTTTTAAGGCAACCCTTCAAACAGGAGGAAGACAAGTGAAAACATTGTTTACAAGCCATCCTAAGTACAAAACTTAAAGCATAACCTTTTGATATATATATGTACAATGTTCACATCTAAGAGACCTCCATCCTTTAAGGAGTGATCCATACTTGGGTCATAGTTCAAGAAAAACAAATTGGGCTATCTAGAATCTCGACATCCATTCTTGCTAACCACGGAGAAGGGTCTAGTAGCAAGGGAACCCCATCCTTAGAGGTTTGATCGCCACTTGGCGGGCCTTATTTGACACCCGCGGTCTCTTTTCCCAACAAAACCGGCAGCTCATCCACCTCGACAGGGCTAGCCATAATGAGGTAGGGCAAGTCTTTATAGGTTAGAAAACCTAAGACAAAATGACACTTGCAACGTATCCAATCGCGTTTGGAGAGCCTGGTCCATAGGATCAAATCAAGGGCGTCCGTCTGGGCGTCAAAATTACATTAATATCAATTTTAGAGAAGAATGTATCATTTAAGAAAATAAAAAACGCCATAGAAATGATGACTTTAAGGCAAGGCATTCAAATAAACAAGTTAAAAACACACAAAAATACACAAAAGTGCAAATTGCAACATGTGACACATGGATGGGTTAGTAAGCAAAATAATAATACTCTCAAACGCTGAAAATTTCTTTGAATTTGCAGAATTTATAAGATTCTTTAATGATTAAAATAGGTAGAAAATACCTATTTTTGACCAAAAATACCTTAAATGACCAAATTGAGTCCACACTTAAGAGAAAAAGTGATCTCAATTTTCTTTTATCTTTCCCTTTCTTATTTGAGCAAGAAGGTTACATAAATGCACAAAAATTAAATTTGTGGTAGTTAATTTACCTAAAATAAGCTAAAAGTAAGCTAGTTTTGAGCCAAAAAGGCTAAAATCACTAGATTCAATTTTTAGATGACTCTCTAACCTTTTCTAATGATAAGTTAAAGTTATTTGATCATTCTAACAATCCATATTTCAATTCAATAAGCATAGGTATTTTATCTCTCTAAAATGAGGTATTTTTAAGCTAAAAATGGGACTAAAATTTAATTATCACTAAAATTATTGAACCAATTTGAAAATCAATTTGATATTCTCAAATTTTAGGATTACAAAATCATTTGTATTAAACCTTCACCTAGTTGTTCAAGTGATTCTACCCTCTCTCTAGAATAGGATAAAAACTAGTCTAAAATGAGCTTAAATTGTTAATATCACTAAAATTAATTAGGAAAACTCAAAAATAATATATTTTGATAATAGCTCAATGTTATCATAATATGCATAATGGTCCTTGAATAAATTGGAAAACTGCATCTATTTACTCTGAGTTTTCCAGAATTAATAATAAACCACTAAATCATTTCAAGGTTTTAATGATATAATACTGAATTTTTATGCCTAATTAACTTATAATTAATTCATCATAATCTAGTTTTCATGTTTGGGTCAATTCCCAATTTCCTCTCTCCAAAACTATGTATTAATTCATTAATTTCTTAATGAAAAATGCAAAAATTGGAAATGGGATTAGTACAATCATTATCTATGAGTTAATCATGATTTAAACAAAATTAATGTTTTAGACAAATTTAAACACTAATTTTCTCTCTCTAGGATCGGTAAGATCGCTTAGAAGTGGAGAATTATTTTAGGGAAGTGATTAGGCATACTAATTAGAGTCTAATTATGATTAATTTTCAATGTGAGTGTTTAAATTTCATTAATCAAAACTAAACATTAAGAAAATAAGCTTGAGTATGCAAAATTTCATTAATCCATGCTTAATTTTGACTAATCATGCACGCAAATTGAAGAGAGTATGTTAATTACATGATTAAAGATGTTAATTATGTGAGAAAGGGACTGAATTTGGAGAAAGATTCAGCAAGCTTCTTAGATTTAATAAGAAATCAAGCATCATTTATACATTAAGAGGGAGACTAATTAATAGAGATGCATTAATTACATATAAATGAACTAAAATTGATGTTAATTACCTTGATTAGGGTTAATACCTCACTAATCCACCTTTTATTAATGCTTTTGTGTGAGAAATGAAGTGTTAGTCCTTGAAAGTGAGAGAGACCCCCTCTATTTATAGGTAGGAGAGAAGGAGGAGGCCATGTGGGGAGCCCATGCTTTAAAATCTGGCAGGTTTGAATCAAAGGTGTGCCCCCTTGATCCCTTTCCGCTCCCCATGCTTGCCTACATCACTAGAATCTTTTAGAAGCTTGACTAAGCCATGGCCATGCTTCCCACCATTCAATTTTTGCATTTGAAGCTAGTTTTTGACAGCTCCCGCTCATGTGCAGTGGATTAATTTGGGCGATGGTGATGTGAACTGAGTTTTGAAAAGCTCACAACGTAGAAGATTCTTTGCCGGATAGGATAGATGGTATACCTTAGGAGTCCTTCCCTAGGGTTAATGGACGACTACCATGAGCAAACAACTTCTCATCTTTGGTGTGTTTTTTATAATAACTTTACATCCGTGAGTGTGAATTTTGAGTAGTAAACCACATTATAAAGGCCTTGGAGTGGGAGTTAGTCAAGTCTTATGTTTAACTAATAACTCCCTATTTTTGTGCCTAAAATTAAGGTACAACTTTCTCCTGTGCACAGGGTGAGCTAGTTTAAGAAATTTGTTCATAAATTGATATACAAGACCTTGACTTTGAAGCTAGGATTACATCATTCATAAGAGCATATAAAACATTAATACAAGATTGAGAATTTCCAGTTTCCTTATCTTGATTCAAAGTTATACATTTTTTAGGGATGTTACATCCTCCCCAACTTGAAGGATTCGAGATATCCTCATCTCAAGAGCAGCTGAGGGTAATGCCTTAGTAAAGAAATCTCATATTCCCAAGTAGCATCCTCTAGAGGAAAATCTTGCCATTGGATAAGATGTTGTCTGATTGACCTACTCCTAAGGTTTCTTTCCCTCATTTCTAGAATTCTCTCTAGTTGAAGCTCTAGGGTGTTTTGGGATGGTATTAAAATCTGATCATCACTAAGAATGTGACTTGGACTAGGTATATAGGATTTCAGTAGACTTACATGAAAAACAATAAGAACTTTGAGATGACCAGGAAGATTTAGCTTGTAGGCTTGGGATCCTACGCATTTTGATACTTCATAGGGTCCACAATATCTAGGACTAAGCTTTTTATATCTTCCTAGGGAAAGAGTACTTCTTTTTGGCCTAACACGAAGGAATACTTTATCCCCTTCATGGAATTATCGATATGATCTTTTTCCATTTGCGTAATGCTTTTGTCAATCCTGGGCTGCTTGAATATCCTTGCAAATAGCCTTTGTCTGGGCTTCCATATCTTTAATCATCCTCTTTGAAGCTTCTACTCTGCTAGTAGGATCTGAGAAGTTCCTAGGTGACAAACATTCTTGTCTGTAAAGAGCATTAAATGGAGTCATCCCAATGCTTTGATGATATCAAGAATTGTAGGCAAATTCTACCAGTGGGAGATACTTAATCCATTTGCAAGGCTCGCAACTGCAATAAGATCTAAGAATGTCCTCAATTACTTGATTTACTCTCTCAAATTTCCCATTGTTTTGAGGGTGATAATCAATACTAATGCATAATTGAGTGCCGATGGCTTGGGATAATGAAGTCTAGAATTTTGAGGTGAACTTTGTATCTCGATCACTTACTATCCGCTTGGGTAGTCCATGTAATCTAAAAATATCTTCAACAAATATTCTTGAAGTATCTGAAGCGGTATAGGTTACCTTTACTGGTATAACTTGGGATACTTTTGTAAGCATATCCACCACTACCATGATGGAATTGTAACCACCTTGAGTGTCTGGTAATCCTATTAAAAAATCCATACTAATGTATTCCTATTTTATTTGGGGTATATCCAATGGATGGAGCTTACCTGACATCAATACTCTCTTGGTTTTGATTCTTTGACACAAAAGACATTGTCAAACATAGCAAAGAACATCGCCCTTCAAACCTATCCAGTGATAGCTTTTCCTAAAAGCATTGAGTGTCTTAGCATACCCTGCAACTAGTCTTCCTTCTTGAACTAAGACACCTCCAATTGCAATTCCGGTGGCGTCTGTAACCACCTGAAATGGCTGTGTGAAATTTGACAGCTTAAGACAAGGTGTTGTGGTGACATTGTTATGTTTTTTTCAAGAGTGGTGTTTTGCACTAGCTATGCGGGTAGAAAAAGCTGCCTCATGTGTAAGTAGTTGTATATTGAGGCTGTATATAGCTTGCATAATAGCTAGATTAAGACCACCGCTCTCACAATTTGTGTCCAAATGCAGTAATAGGTACTGGTGTGCTTAATGTGTATAGTCACTGAGGTCTAGTGAAGAGGGCCAAGCACTTTGTGAATATAACCATC
Source organism: Dryopteris marginalis (assembly GCA_027576515.1). NCBI lineage: Eukaryota > Viridiplantae > Streptophyta > Polypodiopsida > Polypodiales > Dryopteridaceae > Dryopteris > Dryopteris marginalis. The sequence goes on from JAODKW010228513.1 coordinate 4,763, forward strand.
AAATATGGTGTGAATCCAAGTCCAAAGTGTTACACTTGTATGCTTGACTTTTGAGGGCATGACAGGGCAATAAATTTGGATAAAATCCATGCCATCTTCTAATTATTCCATGAATGGGCGTACCCCCTTGGGTGTTTTCCAAAGATGGGAAGATGTCAATATGAGGAGATGGGCATTTGAACGCGCAGTAAAGCTTGATAAAAGCAATGGGCCAGCTTATGTTCTCATGACAAAAATTTTAATGCAGCAGTTGGGAAGGAAAAAAACATCAAAACCATGAAAATTAGCAATAGAGCATAAAAGAAGCCAGGGCATTTGTGTGGATTGACTCAAGTAATGTTATTCATGATTTCTCTAGTGGGAACTACCCATGCTAGTTTTAGAAGAGGCAAGAGTATGGGTGTCGGGTGGGAAGCCAAAAAAAAGAAACCACGTGGATGCTTCTCTCATTTGGATAGGCGACCGCAGAAGGCGCCACACAGACATACACACACACATTGCCCTCTCCTATTTTTGGCTATTAGAACCCGCATACGTCTCTCTCTCTCTCTCTCTCTCTCTCTCTCTCTCTCAGGCAGATTGCAGTTGATGAGATGGGGAATAAAATCTCGAGCAATTTTGGAGCCATGGGGAACAAATCCATGATAAGATTGCTAGGCAAGAGTTGTTGCAAAACCTTATAGAGCGTTGGGCAATGTTCTCGTGTCCATGTATGCAAAGTGCGGCTGCAAAGGCACAATGGGCTACCCTTCCAAGATGTTTTCTCTTGGATTACAACTATTATAGGTTATGTGCAAGAAGATCAAACCAAACCAGCACTGCGATGCATTTAACAAAGGCAACATGAGGGCCTCTCTCTAGATGCACTCACCTTTTCATGTATGTTGAAGGCCTGTGGTAGCCTAGGAGCAGCTAAGAGGGGTAAATTATTACATGTGGAGCTTCTCAGAGATGGGTTTTTGGATAATGATAGTCTGCTTGGCTATGCACTAGTTGACATGTATGCCAAATGTGGTTCCCTAACAAAAGCACATGAAATCTTTGAGGAGATTTTGGTTCAAGATAAATTTTCCTGGACTGCTCTAATTGCAGGATATTGTCAACATGGACATGCCAAGAAAGCAATGAATTATTTTGAGAAAATAGAAGGTGTGGAGTATTTGGAAGCTCTCAACAAGTTTCTGATGAGTTTCCAGCCCGGGGTTTCCAGCTGAAGATGTAGTCTCTTGGAATGCTTTAATCATGGGATATTGCCAAAATGGGCTTGATGAGGAAGCACTTAATTGTGCAGAAGAGATGCATCATGAGGGTATCCTTCTAAAAGAAGCAACCTTCATATATATCTTGAAAGCATGTGCTGCGATCAAGATTGCAGCCAAGGGAAACAAATTCATGACATGACTGCGAATTGGGGGTTGCTTCAAAAGGGATCTTATGCTCTAGTGACCATGTATGCAAAATTTGTTGAGCTTGGAAAGGCAAAAAGTTAGTCAACATGCATAAGAGTAGTGATGTTGTCACATGGACTGCATTAATAGCTAGCTATGCCCAAGAGGGGTATGACCCAAATGCTTTAGATTGTTTTGGAAAGACAAGGGCTACTGCAAAGTGAATTTTTCAAGGCTATACAATAGTGGATATGTATGTAAAGTGCAGTGATGTTTTTGTGTGTGAACAAAACTATGATGTGACTACAAGGCATGGGTTGCTGCAACAACATCTTATGCTAAGAGATGCTATTGTTTGTGTTTTCTGAGTGTGATGTTTTTTTCAAAAGCACAACAGGTGCCTAATGGGCTGCCCTCTTGGATTGTTGTCTAATAGAGTATGCCTGCTTGCTGGTTATGCTTGAGAATGCTATTGCTTTGTTGGTAATGGTGATGAGCGTTGGTGTTGATGCTGGAGGCCATGGCTATGGAGCTTGATAATGTTGATGATGATGGTGATTTCACATGGAAGGGTACCCACGTGGGTACACCCCAATTTTTTTTACATAAATGGAAAGGTTTTGTTACTATTTTAGAAGGGTCTCCCACCAATGAGAGCTAAGGAAAATTTAGAAAGGAAGAAAGAAAATATTTCTTTAAAAAGCAAGTACCTCCCCATTTTTTTAGAAACTTTTATATCTAGGGGAGATTCTCACAAAGTCAACTCTCCATTTCTCTTTAGAAGTTTCAAAGGGGAAAGTCCATTTTCTTTTAAAGCAATTCATCACTTTCTTTTTCACTGAATTACAAAGCCATTAGAGCTCCCCTCATCCTCTATCTACCCCATTTAGCAAGTTCATCAAGCACATCCTACATGCCCTCTCTACCCACATATTTGCTATGTTTGAACCGTGTCCCTCCTCGTGTATAAAAAGGGGCCTCCTTGTACATTTTTTATAGCTAGGATCTTACCATAAAAAACTTCCTAGGCTGGAGCCTTGCCAATGAAATAGGCTCATGTGCTTTGTTCATGTTAGGCTTAGGCTTTGCCAGGAAAAGGCCATCTTTATGTGTTGATGTGAGAGATTGAGGCTCTGCCCATATAAAAATTCACCATTATGTTATGATGCCATGGTTGGCAATTGATTGAGAGTGTGAGCTTGGGAGCCATGTACATGCTTCCTTATTAAGCTAAGAGGTTGAAGTAGTTGATGTGCCCTACTTCCTCCTTCTTGGTAGGTTTGTGCAGACTTCTACAAGTGCTAGTGTTTTTTTTAATGTGGGTAGGCATGTGAGGCCATATATGAAGTGTTTGATTATTTTGAGCAGTTAATGTGTTGATTACTTGTCAAATAAAATCTACCATCTCTCTCCTTCTCTATCATTATTGCTTATTGGCTGAGACAGCCTATTAGAAGGGGTTTTATCCTCTATGTGTGTGCCTGGTGGTTGAGAGAGAGAGAGTGTGTGTATGTGTGGTTAGGTGTGTGTTCTCTTTTTCCAGATTTTGTAGAAGCTGGTGGTGCCCCTTTCTCTCTCTAGGATGTTGTTTCCAAGCTATCAAGAGCCCATTATAGAGGCATTCCTTCTTTTTTCTGTTCCCCACAATTTTTGGTTCCCCCACTAAGGAGCTTTTTCAAGTTCCTTTAGTCTACAAATTGTAGCTATGACATGTGCTTATCCAAAATTTCATGGTGGTCATGACAAAGATGTGGATGATTTCTTGGAGCAGATGGAGTTTGCTTGCATAACCAATCATATTGTTGATCCCACCCAAGTGTTGCGGTTGTTGCAATTTTTTTTGAAGGGTAAAGCTCGTACATGGCTTAAAGATTTTGAAGCAAAGGAAGCGATAGCTAGTCCATTTCATGTGGTGACGGTGGAGCGAGTTAGAGCAACACTTTTAGAGACGTTTTGGAGGAAAGAAGACCCGAGTTTGGTTTGGAAAAAGATCAACCGGTTAAAGCAAAATGAAGATCAAAGTGTGACGGAGTTTGTTGCAGAGTTTAATAAGATGTGGACTCAATGGAGTGATTCTTTTGGAATTCAGCTTCCCATAGTTATGTTTAAGAAAAGCATGTTTATAGCAGGTTTGTCAAAAACTTTATAGCTTAAGGTAGACTTGAAATGGCCACGTACTATTGAAGAAGCAGTAAGGATAGCCCAGAAAAAAGAATGGAAGCTGAAGAAGATGGAAAAATGGGGTATGGAAAAAGAGTAGGAGGTGATTAAACAAAGCTAGTCTGATGTGAATTTGGTCAATGTTTGTGAGAAAGATGTATCTGAATTTGTGCAGCGGCCACCCAGTAAGTACCAACAAGCTGAGAGCAGAACGTATCAGGTTATTCCTGAGTCTTTTGCTTGGAGAAATTTATAGGTACAATCACCAAAGGATGGTAAAGTTATGAAAATAAAGGAGGATAAAGGAGAGTCCATAGCTGAGTATACAATGCCAACATAGAGTTTTAAGGAATACCAGGGGTTTAATGAAGCTTTTGTCAGCAATGGTGTGCTACATGATATGATTTGTGAGCCTTGAGTTCAAGCAGAAGAGAAGTTTACAGTGAAGAAGTCCATGTCAATCAGAGGAGGAGATTTGGATGTAGCACCTTATTTTCTTTGGATTAAAAATAGTGTTTTTTTTAAGGCTAAATTTAGAAAAAAGGCTATTGTGGAGAATTTTTCTAATAATTTAGGCTATTTTTTTTAATTTTTGGAAATTTTTAGAAGCTTTATAGTCTATTTTTCTCCAAAACCTAATTAAAAATAGTATATGGTAGCTAAAAAAACCCAAACAATTAGGAAATTTTCAAAAACTATGTATTTTTAGTTAAAAATATCAGTTGGACTATACAACATAGCTACATTATCGCTATAGTTAAAACCCATCAAATCAAGGCATGGTTGCCCACTTGGGCTATAGGTTTAAAAGGGGGGACCTTTGAAAAAAAAAACATTGACTAGGAAGCTTGTAAATGAAGATTTTTCTTCAAAGGGGAGGAGGGAAGTGATTGAGGATAATGTAAATGAGGATAGTGTGATACAAGATGCTATGTATGAGAGTGATGTGATTGAGGACACAGTAATCAAGGTTTTTGTGATTGATTATGTAGTGTTTGAGGAAGCTTCAATTGAAGGTTTTGAAGATCAAAAGTCAATTTTTTTTAAGAGCTTGTTGTGGAGCAAGAAAAGGTTTTTGAAGCAAACTTGGTAAGTGAGAGAGAAGAGGCAGTGATGGAATGTGAGTCTATACAGGGCTCTTTGTCTCAAGAATACCCAAGGGGGGTTGGCAATGAGCAAGATATAGTGGAAATAATACTTCATTTGGATTCAAACATAGATGTGTTGTCAGATGAGGACAATGGGAATAATGACCACGTCTCAGAGGACCCTATGGAAGTAAGTGAGTACATGGAGCTATCAGTTGGTTGCAGATCCTAGAAGTAAAGAAATGCTAAGTACAGGTATGGAGATCATGGAAAATTTGATGAAGAAGTGGTGTTCACAAGTGATAATGAGTCTGCCGCTTAGCAAGGCCATACAACAAAAGATGCACACTTTGTGGTGTTTGTTTGCTATGAATGTTTTTGGGTACAATTTCTTGTAAATCTAGGAAGCTTATGTAGAGAAAGAGAATGCCTATGAGCTGAATTTTGAGAAGCTTGTTACAAATTTGGTGGAGGAGAAGCCTATGCTTGGCATGCTTGAGTTACAAATGAATGCGCGAGAGGTGTTTAAATGTGAGTATGCTATGATAAATGTGAATGGGGAGTTTATTCCTTTTAATGATGATATTTGAAAGTGGAGTAATAAAAAATCCAATGATGTGGGTGCTAATGTTTTGATGTATATGCTTCTTAGTGTGGGTATTTAGTGGGCAAGTCAGGCCCAATTTTGCTTGAAGTTGGTAATTGGAGAGCCGAGTGATAATAAAGAGTACAAATACCTAGTGAACTTTTTTGGTTGGAGTTTAATGTAGGAGAGACTATTGGATTTTGATGAGTCAGATGCATGGGTATTTTGGGATTCCTATGTGGACCTACATAATGGTGATGGTTAAAACACAAATGATATGAACCAACTTGAGCATGAAGAACCAAGGACATGGAATTTAGGGCATTTCTAGCCCATATTTGATCCACTAGATTGGTATGTATTTATGGCAAAGTGTGATGTGATACAATGGCCATTTGATCCAAGGGAATGTTGACAGGTTTTGATTGTGTCTGCTAGGACATAAATGTCCTGTAGGCTAGGGGCAGGGCAAGATATGTTTTTTTTTTTTTTCAAGAGTAGTGTTTTGCACTAGTTATGCGGGTAGCAAAAGTTGTCTCATGTGAAAGTAGCTGTATATAGCTTTCATAATAGTTGAAATAAGGCCACCGCTCTCACAATTTGTGTTTGGATGCAGTGGAAGGTGTAAAGAGATAGAGAAGGGGAGAGCTTGAGCTCTTGCAAGCACACACACACTCACACAAGAGAGTACACAAAGATG
>JAODKW010229624.1:0-10682 GCA_027576515.1 Dryopteris marginalis
CACCCACAATGTGTCAAGAAAGCTCCAATGGATGGATGGGATAACACTAGAGCTTGGGGTGCCCAAGATGTAAAATAAGCGCGACCTCTTGTCCTCTCAAGAAATCCTTGAGGGAGACATGTAGTTGTTCCTCCATTCATAAGGTCGGGGCGTAATACCCATAAAAATGTATGTTGGCTTGCTTCTATCCCAAGGGCAAGTTCATGAAACTCTTCAATGCTAAGTTGAGCTATACTTCCAAAGGCAATATAGAGCACAGAACCTTTTGGCTTGTTGTTGAGCCAATCCAAGCATCCCTTATCTTCTGCAAATAAGGCATTGCTACTCACATTGTAGCAAGTGTCATGGATGCTATCCAAAAGCACGAGTGGCCCCACGGGCACTATTTTTATATTCATTTGTAAAAGAGAATCCATGGCTTCATTCTCAAGCTCATAAAAAGAGTTGAAAAGAATAGCATCCAAATTCTTTGCATTTTCACACATGGATGTAACTAAATTAAAGAGATTTTTGTTTCTTTCTAAATCTCCAACAATCCAAGGAAGACTTGTGATTGGCATATCACAAAACCCAGGAAGTCCGATTACTTTATCCTCGAAGTTCTTTGGCAAACCTGTTAAAGGATAAGATAGTTAAGCATGTAATCTAGTGGCACACCCTAGCAATGGTGGGTTGCATTAATCATCTTTATAGCGTTCATAAAATAAAAGTAAGGGGACAGGGCTTATAAAAGTGTTCTTAGTATTGAAAGATTCAAAACTTGGGATTCCTCACATTGACTTACACTTATTATTGAATTTGACAAATCCTTAAATAGTTAATGAGAAAACCTTGGCATTCTCATAAGTTTAGTTTACTATCAAATCTTCTCAACTCATTTCTTATTCATATTGGTTAAACTCCTTTTTGGCCTGCCGAAGGAAGGACTTAGCAATGGGGTATTGCACATTTTCTTAGGTGACACACACTTGAAGTAAGAAGACTCATCATTTCACGTGAAGTGCATCATTAGGATGACCTTTTTAAAATGTCCTTTCCAATTAACTTTTGAATATTTTTTAAAGTTTCTTTCTTTTAGGCTTATTAAAGGATAGAGAGTAAAGGGGGAGATTCTCTCTCACACAGGTTTGCATAAGTGTTTTTCTTTTTTGTTTTTTGCATTCTTAGGTGCCATTAAAGGAGGGCATCATGAGGATGAAATGCCTTATAAAAAAGATGTATTTTTTTTTGTTTCTTTCTAGTATTTTAAATGCTCATGTTTCCTTGTTTTTTTTGGGTTTTTCACTCTCTCTCTCTCATATATGGAATTTTAATGTGGTGAAAATAAAGAGCCTCCACTTTTCTTCGGTGAGGGGAGAGAGAGTAGAGGAGGGGCTCGAGAGACAGTGTAGCACTGTAGAGAGAGAAGATTAAGAGTAGAGGACATATAGTTTTTCAATTAGATTTTTTTTTTCTTTTATGTTTTCTTACTTTTCTTTTTCAATTTTAGCAGGCCATCTTAAATTTTTAACTAGTTTTTTTTGGTGGGCCAAGAAAAAAGGTAAAATGTGGCAAAAATCAAGCAATGAGAAGGCTAAAAGGAATGGTGTATATTAAAAGGAATGGTGCACTAGGCTAAATGAAGAGAGAAATACAAATTTGCGTGTCAAACGCGCGCTCTCTCTCTCTCTCTCTCTCTCGGTTTCTGCATTTACCAGGTAAGCCAAGAACCCATCTAGCGCATTTCTTCATTGTGTGCAAATTGGGCTAGATCTGGATCGCTTGACCATTAACGCAGCTATTCTTACACTGAAGAATCACCATTAGAGCTCTTTTCCTGTTTAAGCCTTCTCTTTTCTCCTTAATTCAGGAAAAAACACTCACGAACCAACTTGAGAGCAAGGATCCAGAGGCGCCCATTTTCAGGTACCCTTCAAGCTTCTTGGATTTATGCAGTAATTGCTAGCATTCTGAACTGCCCAATGAATTTTTATGAATTTACTAGCGCCTTGTTTTTTTTTGAAGTGCATTTTTGTTGAAAGGAATGCCTGCAGGGGGTTAGTAGATTTTGAGCACTTCTAGATCCTTCTGATTACCTTCAGATTTTTTATATACAACAACGAATGGGTGAGCAGAATATGTTTTCTAGAATGCTTGCCATTACTCTACAAGGTTTTGTGAGGGAGGGACCTTGATCTATGGTTAGTTAGTTGTAGTCAGTTTTTGTAGTGCTAGAAATACCCAGTTTGCAATGTAGTCTTATGGATCAACTTGTAAATCCTTTTTTACAATGTATCTAAGTCCTTTTTACATGGTAAGAGGCATCCTTAGGAGGGAGTGCGGTCCGCTCCCTCTGGGGCCACTGCATCGCCAACCACATACCTAAGCATTTGATCTCCTATTCATGAGGACCAAATCCTGGAAGAAGACCAGGGAATCTGGTTGTAATTGTAAGCCCGTCATCCAAGCCTGAAAGATTCATACCCTGTGTCCATCTCATCTGTCAAAGAAACCCATGGCTAAATGAAGGTCCACAGGCAAGGACCTCGTTAGCTTGCGCTAGTGACGTAAACTGAACCTTGAAGCAATGTGTCCCTAATGGGGAGACATTCACAATCTCAACTGAACTCAATAAAGCTCCTTGTATAGTCTTGGACTAGTCTGCGAGAAAACACTGCCAACCACTTTACAGACCAAAGAGCAGGACTCGATACAACTCATCGATTGATGAATGGCGCGAAGAGTTTCTGAAGAGGTCCGAATGCCGATTGTCGGAGCAGTGCCCTAGGCTAATATCTCTGAATAACATTCTCCACCGTAAGGTTTTCCATGGTCATGGGGTCAATATAAACAATGCTTGAAACAATGTGTTGGCTGTATGCTCTAATGCTATGTTTAAGCACGGGTACAAATGATCTTATAATAAGAGATGCCACGTGACATGGCACCCTTTTCCATCGGCATATCAATGGATATTGGTAAGGTGGCTCTTGGATCAGACGTGTTTAATCACAATGCATATGATGCAGCACCCACCCTTTTGTACTTGTGTGAAAAGGCGCATGGCAATGACATATTATGTCAAGTGGAGTGTGGAGATTTAACATTGGGCATTTGCAATGACATCACCCCTTCTTTTAAAGGCATGGTATGTTTGAAACGTGTGTATTACCTCTGATGGGATGCGAGAAGGTGCCTTGTATCATGCACCTTGAAATTTATCCGAAGGTGCACGTGTATGTATATGGCAAGTTGCAGACCTTAATTCCACAAGCTACAGTAGGTGAGGGAGGGCCACATGTGCAAGTACCTCCTCGATCCTTGCTCATGCAAGCTAAAATTGAAAGATTGTTGACTCGGAATGCTTTCATTTCTGACGGCCAAAGTAGTATTCAAGAACATATTGATCGTGTTCGGCGGTTACTGCTAAATTCTATAGTTTCAACAAAGGTCATGTCTAGAGATGGGGCTGCTCCTTGGTTGCAGACCATTTGCATGGAGTCTTTAGTGTGTAGAGGATAGGGCATAGTTTGCATGTGTTGTTATGGGTGGGAATGCAGCAATGAGGCTTTGTGAGATGATACATATATACAGGAGAGAGAGAGAGAGAGAGAGAGAGAGAGAGAGAGAGAGAGATTTTACATTGACCATTTTACAGGTGTTGGCCTTAGTGCAGAGGCAGCAAAATCAAACCTTCTTAGGAGAAACTCCTATTGACCTTCTGTTGCAGTTCTGTGGAAAACTGCTATTGTTTTTTGTCTTCCTTCAAGCCGATGGCTGCTGCAGTCGCTGATGTTGCAGTAGCAGAGCCGGTATTACATGCACTACAACACGCCCCTTTTATGTTTGAGACTATGTGACTCTATTCAGCTCCGTTGTAATCTTACGGTGCAGGAAACCTTTCAGAATGGAACAAGCATTGTCAACTCGGCTAAAGTGATTTTTGTTCTGGGTGAGATAAACCTCTTTTAAAGTTGCTGATTATCACAAGCACATCTATGGGCACGGCCCATCACTTAAAAATTGCTGTGGTTTATTGGACTTGTTTTTTTTTGCAATGTTGGCTTTGGCATTCTGGATTCTAGATTCTGGTGAATAGCCTCTAAAATAAGTGCAAGTGTCCCTCCTTGGTTTTCTCTTTCCCCTCTTTATATTAATATCCCTGCCGTTGATGTATTTATCAGGGGGACCTGGAAGTGGTAAGGGTACCCAATGTGCATCTATCGTAGAACATTTCGGATTTACACACTTGAGTGCAGGGGATCTCTTGCGCGCGGAGATCAAATCAGGCAATGAGAATGGGTAGAGCTCTTGTGTGATGCTTGGATTAAATAATCATTTTGCATGAGTAGTGGTTTTGAGAGATTTTTTGGTGGTCCTGCTGCAGATTGATGATACAAAACATGATAAAAGAAGGAAAAATTGTTCCTTCTGAAGTCACCGTTAAGCTTCTACAAACAGCCATGATTAAAAGTGGGAATGACAAGTTCTTGATCGATGGATTTCCAAGGAATGAAGAAAATCGCGCAGCTTTCGAGCTTGTTGTAAGTAAATTGTAGACTAGTATTTTGGGGGGAATTGAGTTTATGTTTTGCTTCATTAGTTTTTCAAGAAATGCCGTTTATAAGCTTGTTGTAAGAAAACAGTGTAGTTGTATTTGGAGAATGGTTTGGGTTATTTGGGGCGCAGCTAGGTTAAATCTAGCTTCTAACAGTAAGCTTTGGACAGGCATGAGGGTTTTGTGAGCCGGTTTTGCTCATATGTTTTTTTATTAAATATTTTGTAGACTGGGATCACGCCTGAGTTTATTCTGTTCTTTGACTGCTCCGAAGAGGAAATGGAAAAGCGTCTTTTAGGGAGGAATCAGGTGATCGTCTACATCCTTTGAGCATCCATCTTATTCAGTTGTTTTATATATGTGGAAGAGCAAAATGTCTGTACGGGCGCAGACTCCTGAGCAAATGTGCATTTCTGTACTTGAGCATGCATGCTTTGTACGTGAGAATGGCCTAAAAAGTCTTTTTAATGTTTGGAATACTGATTTCTCTTTGGGACTATTATTATGTGGTGTAATACCTAGTCTTTGCATGTGGATGTTTTAGTATTATTTTGTGCTTGTTTTTTCAGGGTCGTGTAGATGACAATATCGAAACGATCAGGAAGCGCTTTAAAGTATTTATGGAGTCTAGTATACCAGTAGTCAACCACTATGACTCACTGGGAAAGGTTCGGAAGGTAAGAATCCAGTACTTCTAGCAGTCTAATATCAACTTCTTTCTGTTCTAGTCTTAGGATCCAAGATGATAGCATTGATAAGCTCTACAGATTGATGCTGCAAGACCGGTAGAGGATGTTTTTGCATCGGTACAACCACTTTTCGTACCACTTCTGAAAACCAATGCTTAGGTATGGGTTACCTTGTCTATTGGCTTTATGGCTAGTGCATGTAAAGTGGTGGTTTTTATTGAGAGATGTGTGAACTACCCTGCATTTATTTGCAAGGAGGTTGCTATTGTATCTTTTACCTTAGTTCATTTTAGTTTTTGAAATGTCATCAGTAGATTCTACTAGCAATTGAGTGCTTGTTAAAGTAGGATTACTTTTGAAGGTGCCATTCACAATTGAGTGCTTTTCACAAAATGTCTTGTTTGAAGCAGCTTAATTAATTGTAATTTTTCCATTGAAGGAACATGAGATATGGTAAATCATTGGAAAAAATGCTAATGTATCGAAGGGAGAATGTTTAAGATCCTAAGGAGGTACTCAACTCACTTCTGCTTTCTGGTGGCAGGTTTTCGGTTATCGGTTTGAGAGCAATCCCATTATTGAGGCACCTATTCTTTCTCATTAGCACGGGTTATTTTTTATGCTGAAGTGCAAGGAGCACTGAGAAGTATTTTGGACTTTTAAGACTTGGGCTCTTTAATTGAAGGGGGTCCCTTAGAAGTTTAGTTCAGGATGTGAATTATGCCCTACTGTTTTAGTTCAGGATGTGGCTTATGCCCTATTATTTGTGCTTACACATGAAGCTAAGCATGCTTTAGTTCACTCAAAAATATTTGAATTTTATTGATTAATTGAACATGGGCGTGTGCGTGCGTCATACGAGAGAGTGAGAGAGAGAGAGAGAGAGTCATGTTACATTTTGACAATTGTGCCTGTAAACAAACACATCAATGTACAAATAAATATGTCACAGCACAAAAAAGGGAGGTGATTGAGTGTTGTCAAATGACTATCATGCATGAAGCAAAGCTCAAGATGAGACTTGCCCATTGGTCAAGTAAATTTCAAAGGAAGAATGCATTTTTAAAACTTCATTTGGGTATGCTATTCACACAAAACTTCATTTGGGTATGCTATTCACACAAAACTTCATTTGGGGACTTTTAATTAAAAAGGCCACTGACGTGGCCTTTTTAATTAAAAGACCACCTTAGCCTTATTACTCTTCCTCTCTCCTCTCTCTTCTCTCTCCACTGTCTTGCCTGCGTACCCGCCATCGCCATACCAAGCACGCCCATCTCCTACCCTACCCCATCGACCTTATGGCTACACAGAGCGAGAGAGGAGAGCGAGATAACAGCCTACCCTGCTGCCCACCCTACATAGCAAAAACCCTGCTGCCCACCCTACATAGCAAAACACTTGCCCACCATAGCTTCACACAAAGCAAGAGAGAAGAGCATGAGAATGAGAGCTGCGATCCATCGCTTACCCTGCACAACACCTGCCCACCATAGCTAAATCACTTGGAAATAGCTACACCATAGCCAGGCCACCATTCTTTACTATCCTGCCAGGGTGCCATTTCTCCATCGCGTACCCTGCACAACACCTCTCTTCTCTCTCTCCACTGTGCTGCCAGGGTGGGCTGCAGAGATAGAGCGCGCAGAAGTAAGAGAAGGCATGGAGGAGGTGCTGCGATTGCGGAAAATCATTGGCGCAGCTTTCATGCAGAGAACATCAACAAACATCCAACACGTGTTGCGCCCGTGAAGCTTCAAAAAAAGAAAACAAAACCTTTCGAGTTTACTGTTTTGTCCTTTAATTAATTGAAAGAAGTACGTCTTCACGATTGGGGTGCCCTATTTATATCAAAGATAGAAAAGCTAAAGATTGTTGTTATGGATGCCCACTTTAATCATTGTTTCAAAGATGGGAGGTGCTCATGTAATGGCTACTTTTGATGGCATGAAGCAGCTTCATTTCTGAGATGATGTGTGATAATTGCATGATGATTTTATAAAATGTCTCTCTCTCTCTCTGATTCACACACACACACACTCTCTCTCTCTCACACACACACACACTCACACAATTTCTGATAGAAAAGCGAAAGATTGTTGTTATGGATGCCCACTTTAGCCATTGTTTCAAAGATGGAAGGTGCTTGCGTTGTATCTCCTTGAGTTGTATTGATGAGGGCACATGCAAGGGCGACCTTCTTACATACTCTGCATTGATACATTTGGTTTGTGCTTGCGTTGTATCTCCTTGAGTTGTATTGATGAGGGCACATGCAAGGGCGACCTTCTTACATACTCTGTTCCTAATTTTCATGGCTTTGATGTTTTTTGCCTTCTCTCCCATGCCATGAGAGAAAGGTGGCCCATCGCTATTATCCAGCTTTACTGCCCATTCAAAGGCCCATCTCCCCATATTCATATCTGCCTATCCGCATGTTCTTTTTGATATAAACAGTTTCTCCTTGAGCGACAAGGGCACATGCGAGGGCCAGCTTCTGAGAATGATGGCAGAGCAAATGTGTCTCTGCAGCGTAGCAAGGATCCCGTGAAACCCAATGCAGGGTAACGCACGTGCAACCCCCTCCCCTACGGGGTATCGTCGGCAGCTTGCGGGTATCACCTTAGAAAGCACATGCATTGCTTGATATGCATAACAGCAGCTATATTGCATGATGGGCTGCTTTAATAGCAGGCTATGGGCGAGAGTACGCTTGCTGTAGCATTTTTTAGTTATTTTTGTGCAAAGTGCGGTCAGCTTTAGAAAGCACAAGCATTACTTGACATGCATAATAGCAGCTATATTGTACCATGGAATGCATTAATAGCAGGCTATGCGCGAGAAGGGAAGGGCCAACAGGCTCCAGACTGTTTCAAACAAATGAAGTGTGAGGGCATTCTTTTAACTGAAGTGACATATGTGTGCATCCTCAAAGCATGTGCTGCGACTGGAGCCATTGACTAGGGGAAGGAAGTCCATGATGAGATATCAAGGTAGGGGCTATTGGAGCACAATATTGTGCTGGGCGGTGCTTTCATGCACATGTATGCCAAGTGTGGCACTCTTCACCCTCCCTTACATGGGCATGCAATAAGAATAAAGATCTGTAGAGAGGCACCAGGATACATAATGAGCTTCAGAAAAGGGGTTTAGTTGACAAGAATTACTCAGATGTTTTAGTTACTTTTGTGCAAAGTGTGGTCAGCTTCAGAAAGCACAAGCATTACTTGACATGCATAATAGCAGCTATATAGTATCATGGAATGCATTAATAGCATGCTATGCGCATAAGGGAAGGGCCAACAGGCTGTAGACTGTTTTGAACAAATGCAACGCAAGGGCATCCTTTCAACTGAAGTGACCTATGCGTGCATTCTCAAAGCATGTGCTACGACTGGAGCCATTTATAAGGGGAAGGAAGTCCATGATGAGATATCGAGGCAGGGGCTGTTGGAGCACAATATTGTACTGGGTGGTGCTCTCATGCACATGTATGCCCAGTGTGGCGCTCTTCACCCTCCCTTATATGCATAGTTGCAAGCATTCGAGGCATTCGTGCATTCGCATACGAGTATGCAAAGTTTGCCAAAGAATGCTTCAAGACCCTGCAGAGTTGCATTTGTGACCTAATTATGTACGCATAAAATTACCCACCACACAGTGCGCACAATCTTTTATGTAGCACAACCCTAGAAACTGCAAATGAGTTTGCAAGCAACTATGTGTATATGGGCTTGCAGTAAGAATAAAGATCTGCAGAGAGGTACCAGGATACATAATGAGCTTCAGAAAATGGGTTTAGTTGACAAGAATTACTAAGATGTTTTAGTTACTTTTGTGCAAAGAGCGGTCAGCTTTAGAAAGCACAAGCATTACTTGACATGCATAATAGTAGCTATATTGTACCATGGAATGCATTAATAGTAGGCTATGGGCGAGAAGGGAAGGGCCAATAGGCTGTAGACTATTTTGAACAAATGCAGCGCGAGGGCATCTTTTCAAGTGAAGTGACCTATGAGTGCATCCTCAAAGCATGTGCTACATCTGGAGCCATTGACAAGGAGGAGGAAGTCCATGATGAGATATCAAGGCAGGGGTTGTTGGAGCACGATATTGTGCTGGGTGGTGCTCTCATGCACATGTATGCCAAGTGTGGCCCTCTTCACCCTCCCTTATATGGGCATGCAGTAAGAATAAAGATCTGCAGAGAGTCACCAGGATACATAATGAGCTTCAGAAAAGGGGTTTAGTTGACAAGAATTATTCAGATCTTTTAGTTACTTTTGTGCAAAGTGCGATCAGCTTGAGAAAGCACGAGCATTACTTGACATGCATAATAGCAGCTATATTGTACTATGGAATGCATTAATAGTAGGCTATGCGCGAGAAGGGAAGGGCCAAGAGGCTGTAGACTGTTTCAAACAAATGCAGCGTGAGGGCATCCTTTCAATTGAAGTGCCCTATGCGTTCATCCTCAAAGCATGTGCTGCGACCGGAGGCATTGACTAGGGGAAGGACGTCCATGATGAGATATCGAGGTATGGGCTATTGGAGCATAATATTGTGCTCACTGGTGGTCTTTATGGACATGTATGCCAAGTGTGGCGCTCTTCGTCAGGCGCAAATGGTCCAAGAGAATGACTCTTTCAAACAAATGTAGCGTGAGGGCATCCTTCCAACTGAAGTTATCTATGCATGACAAGGGGAAGGAAGTCCACGATAAGATATTGAGGCAGGGGCTGTTGGAGCATGATATTGTGCTGGGTGGTGGTCTCATGCACAGGTATGCCAAGTGTGCCGTTCTTTGCTAGGCGCAATATGTCCTAGAGAAGCTCCCTTCTTGGACTGCTCTGATTCTAGGATATGCTCAAAGCGGGCAAGGCAATAGGCTCTGACAAATGCAGCATTTGGTGTTCGTTTGGTGCATTGGATGGCAAAATTGTTGCATGCACCTCAAAGCCTGCGCTACGATTGGAGCATACCATGGACTGCATTAATAGCAGGCTATGCGGGAGAAGGGAAGGGCCAGAAGGCTCTGGACTGTTTTGAACAAATGCAACGTAAGGGTATCCTTCCAAATGAAGTGGCGTATGCATACTTGACATGCATAACAGCGTAAGGTTATCCTTCCCTATACTTGCATCCTCAAAGCCTGTGCTGCAATTCAATTCAAACCTAGAGAGTACCCTTGCTGTGTCATTTTATGAGCAATATCTTCTAGCTTTGCATCGATACATTTACTGTGTGCAAGCATTGTATCTGCAACAAAAAAATCTAGAATAACGTTACTTGAGTCAATGCACACGCGGCACCCTGGCTTCTTCCATGCTCCGTTCGTGACTCTCATGGCTTCCATGTTTTCCAGCTCTCTCTCCCATGCCAGCTGCGCGATGTAGCAAGATGGCAATCACCATAGATCCACATGTTCTTTGTACTATAAACAGTTTTTGATTGAG
>JAODKW010230734.1:0-10672 GCA_027576515.1 Dryopteris marginalis
AACCCCCTCTTGTATGTGTAAACCTGTAACTTTTTGGAATTTAAATACCCCTCCTGATGCACTCACGTGCTACACTTTAGGTGAACCCTCTGGGCCCATAAGTTTCTTTGGGATCCATTGTTGTCTCGGTTGCTTTGATGTATTATGATATTGTGGAACACTTGTTCATCCATTTGAAGTAGTGGTTATTGGCCTCCATTCCTTCTTTGGCATTGATTATTGAGGCATATTGGCATGCAAAGGTTTGCTTTGTGCTTCTTGGCATTGTAACAAAGCTTTAGGTAACCATAGTTTTGCTTGTCCATGGTATTGAACCATGTGGTTTGAGAAGATCTTGGGAATTAATGTATTTCTCATAGTCTTTAGAATTTGTTCATTTTTCTTGGATCCAAACTAAGTTTCTCTTTCCATTAGCTAATATCTTAGATGCAATCTCCTTAGGGATCCATGCTTGGATGAACTTCTATTTTGTGCTATATTTTTTAGAGGTTAAAACTTTCTTTCATAGTTTTTTTTGTGGCCTTGGTTATTTGTTGTTTTGCCTTGACTTTTGAGTCATCTTTTATTGTGTTTGGGCTACTCTAGGGGCTACTCCTACTAGAAGATCCGCCATAGAAGACCCATAGAAGGCACTTTGTAAGCTATGAGCTCTAGCTTATGCAACCATAGATCTTTATTTCCTTTGTGGTAACCATGTGCTTCTAGTGACATCTGAGTAGAAATCCAGCCACTTGAATTATTGCTTTCTGTTTCTTGGTGTTCTACCCATTTGCATTCAACACCATTACATAATCTTTGTGCTTTGAGATTTTGTTTTGACGAGGTTTTGACACTAAGACTTGTCGTGGCTATCTTTGTTATGCTCTTGGTGATGGATATTTCAATTGATAGACTTTATTGTGCCTCTTATTTTTTGGTGTTGCCTCTTGCAAGCTCTTTGTTGGTGTTGATGATGAAGAAGCAACTACCTCCTTAATGAGTTGGTGGTTGATATGTCTAAATGTATACAGAATTGAAGTTGAAACTTGTGACTGGGTTGGTGGCTCAATTGGTCGTGACTTTGCCTTTCCCTTCTCTTGATAGGTGCTTCTATGGCCTAAAGGTCTCTTGATTTCACACTAAGCTTTGGTTTCATCTTCACAAGCTCCTTGAAAGAAACATATTTCTGGGAAATTATGCTTCTGTTGTTGCTATTGTAGTAGTCCTTAAAGAGGTTTTGTGGGGAGGTAGGACTTTTAGAACTTGTGTGATGGATTTCTTTTGACATTTTCCTATGTAAGGATTAGAGAATTTACCATAATGGAGTAGTTTTTGGTCTTCCAATCCAATTGACAATCGTTGCGGTACATCCAAAACCAGCCCAAAAAAGCTGCCTCAACTATTTGTTCCATGTTAGCAACATAAAATTGACAATACAAGGGTTGCTCTTACATTCAGACTATTAGAACTATTGACCTTAGGCTTTGATTTAGTTTTGATGAGAGGTTTGAGAAGCAACATTGTGTAGGAGTTAGATTTGGTTTTCATAATGCTTCCCAAACATCATAGGGTAATACACTTAGGTCACATTTAGAATCAATTCTAGCACAAACTTGCACACTTTTCCTTTGTAATATCAGAGTCAACGGAATGTGGAAGGTTTACACATTTTGGTCAGCCCTCTTTTTTCCTTATTTAACATATTGCATCATCTTTGCTTGTAGCTTTGGTGGTTTTTCATCTCTATCACATTCATATTTGTATAGCTCCACTTCATTCAATGTTTTGTCCATGCATGTTATCTCCAAAGTGTTAACAACCAAAAGCTTGCTACCAGGTTTGACACTAGAAGACTTTTTCTAAATGTGTTGAAGACCTACTAAGACTTGAGAAATTTTTCTCCCTTTCCTTGCCTCTTCTATACATTGACTGTGATGTGGTATCGTCTTATAGAAATTTCCTATTTTGTCAATAATTTTTTTTTGGCCACTAGTGCAATCAGCTTGATGGTCAAACAACACTATGCTAGGCAATTCAACATCTTTTCACGCCTTTCTCACTAGATGGAAAATATTCCCACTCACATCCTCCTACTTGTAAAAGTATGGAGGAATTTTATGAATGAGCTCTAGCCATATATGATGAAATGTGGCTATAGTGGCATGATATTTTGTTTCAAAATCCTTGCATTCATTTGCCCAAGATTTTATTGATGACAAAGTATTTCCTATCAGCATCTCATCACTATAGCTTTACAGAAACTATGTTCTCTCCTCTATTATTTCCTTATTTTTTCTCATGTTTGCATTGCGTTTCATTTCATAACACTCCTTGATAGAACTATTGTAGTCATAGCTAATATTATCCGAGTTGTGATATACAATAATCATGCATATGGGAACTACCTTGTCTCTATCTTCTTCATCATTCTCTAGTGTGCCATACTTAGATTGAGATGCATTTTTCTTTGACACAACCTCATCTTGCTCCACCATTTCATTCTTAGCATCATGGAACTCTTCCTTAGAAGGTTTTTTCCATTTCAAAGTATCCGTCATCCTTATGGGAATGATATCATACCCATCCGGATCACATAACTGTTTTTACTTTGGAATATCACAAACATCAAAATTAGAGAGTGCAAGGATCAATTATTGTGGCTCTAGTAGGTCTTTTGGGAATGACATTATAACGTATGTATCATTTTGCACCTATCTTCTATCTTTCCCTTATTCAAGCTTCATATCAACACAAGACAATCCACACATCCACACTTCCATTGCTTTGCCAATTACCTTTTCAATGCTTTCCTAAGAAGCTAAGTCAAACTCTTCCACCCGGGGAATGAGTTACATCACAATATTCATGATTTTTTAGATTTACTCAATTGATGACTCCTTCGTGACAAAGATATAGGCAATTTTAACCCCAATCTTGGATCAATTGGAACTTCCTCATAAAAGTTCTTCCCAAAATCACTTTGTAATTGGTGTTCTTCCCAAAATCCATTACAAAAAAATGTTTGCAGGTACTCAATACCACATGATTTAACTTTCACATCTTCTAGCAATCCTATTGGACTCTCTAAGCTTCCATCTGCTAGTTGCAAACTCATCCTGGTTTGTCGAGTTGCAGGCTTCCCCATTATTCCCATATTTATTTGGTAGAAATCCCTATTCCTGTCCCACAATCAAGTATATCAATGGACTTTTTACTGCTGATAGTAACCTTAGGGGGGTCACTCATAAATATGTAAGCGTATTATTTTTACACACGAAAGGGTACCATCATTAAAAGGACATATTCACAAATTGAGTAGAAAAAGGGTGTGTTTTACACATGAAAAATTCAGAAATAAGGGGTTTTTAAGATAGGCCTTGAATGCACATGATACAGTATAGTGAAGCCCCCTATCTAGTAAAAGGAAAAGTAGTATTGCTCTCATCATCTTCCACTTTTTCTTTGAATTTGTTGACTTGGATTGGGGCCTTAATTCTATGTCTAGAGACAATAATTTTTTCATTTAGAACTTTATCCCATTGTCAGCTTACCATTCAACAATCCAATGTCTTGCAACCTCTTTGCAACACTCTCCCATAAATCAAGTCTTTTTTTCAGCACACCTGCCAATGGAAGCGCCCAAGTAATTGAAGCAGATATCAAAGCATGCAGACTTGTAGTATCATGCTCCTTCTTTTTATTGTTCCACATTGATGGAACTCTCATGACCACAAATTTTGGTTCATAATCTCCAAGATAAGAAGGCATGGTACACAAGAGTTTGTTTACTAGGAAATGATTCCTAAGAACCTTGGTCATCCTAATGTGGCATAGCCGCAACTCCAACA
The DNA here is from genome assembly GCA_027576515.1 of Dryopteris marginalis. Taxonomy (NCBI): domain Eukaryota; kingdom Viridiplantae; phylum Streptophyta; class Polypodiopsida; order Polypodiales; family Dryopteridaceae; genus Dryopteris; species Dryopteris marginalis. The sequence goes on from JAODKW010230734.1 coordinate 3,828, forward strand.
GTCAGTCAACTTGTTAAGTCTACAATGGAGAAAGGTGGGATGTGATAAGACAAAGCTTCATCATTCATTTTTTCTTGACCACATCCAACATCTCTTTAGCTTTCAATTCTTCTACCTTAGGGATTTCATCCCAAAAATTGGCAATTTGTCAATGGTTGTTCCTCATTAAGCTCTTGAACTATGTTATTGTCCTCTTGCAATTGAGACTCAGCTATAACCAAAGTTGCAATCTGTTTACTTTCATGCTTAACACATGAGATGACTTTTGGTATCTTTTCTAAAGAAGGTTGCAGATACAATGGACTTCCACTAGTCTTGCTTTCTCTCTTAAGACTATTCTACCCAGATTGTCCAACCTAAGCGAGGCTACTTTTTAGTAGGCTTGAGTAGAGAAAGGAACATGTCCTTTTAGAATAGGTGGTGGAATTCCTTCAATTATTGATTGAGTATTCTAAATCTTCTACTAGTGCACAATAAGATAAACATTTTCCTCTCAAAGATTAGGGTACTCTTGTAATTTCTAAGGAATATCTGTCTGAGCTGTGATGCAACTTTCATATGTATAGAATCAAAAGGATCATTCACCTTGTATACTAAAACTAAACCTCTCAAGATAGCTTTAAAAGTTTATATGTCATCAATCCTCTTAGGTGTTGGTTTGCGTACTATTTTTGGCCTCAACTTCTCAATAATACTCTCTATAGAGGGTTTTGAACTCACTGCAAATTTCTTACTTCTTAACTTTCTACTCCAAGGTCTTCTTCTACATTGTTTCTTTTATGATGTCTCAAGTACATCCTTCCAAGGGATATTTCTTGGTCTTTCTTCTACCTCTTTTTCTTGGGCTCTTATTACTACCCATAAAGGAATTTTTTGAGTTGCATTCTCTGTCTCAAATGTCTAAGGTGAAGGTATCACTTCAACATACTTCAACACAATTTTTCCTTTTCCCTTATTATGCTTCTTTGGTCTCTCTGGGAAATCCTTTGCCAAGTGAGTGATTGAGCATCCTTCACAATGTTTGATTACTCCTGATATAAAAGGTGCAAACATAGGTGTTGCTCAACTAGGCTCAGCTATTGGTAATTTACCATGAATGCAATCTTGTGTCAAATGATCACCACCATATCTTATGCATTTTACTTGTTGTTCTTCTTCTTGGTACACTCTCTATAGGAGCTATTGTGGTGGTACTTGTCTATGTGGACAATGTATGGCCCAATGGTTGCCTTTGCATTCAATGTATTGACCCTTCCTTGTTTAAGGCTCAGCTACTTGAGGATTCCCTTGATTTCCTAGACTAGACATAAACACCAATGTTGGTGCACTCCTAGAATAGTGTTGAGACACAGAGTTGGTTGGATTCTCTTAAAGTGGTTCCATCACTGAGAGATCTCTTGATCTCTGATTTGGCCGGTGGACAAATGATGGCTCTCTCAAATGTATTGGTACCAAAAAAGTTGAATGATCTAGTACCAACATTTTCTTGAGATTGAGTCCTCATCACCAGTCTAATTGGCTCTATATGCATCCATTGTTGCTCAAGTTGTTCTAGATTTCTAGCTTGCAAATACAATTTCTCCTCATAGGTAGGAAACACTTGTCCCACCTTCTTTAGTACCATGTCTACTATGTGCTGCTCAATATTGAACTCCATGAAGGTAGTGGCAGTAGAGTATACTCCACTCTTCTCCCTGGGTTCTCTATCTTCTAGACTTGATGCACTAGACACCTCAAAGTTGTGATCAAATTCTATAGCATCTAAGCAATAGTCATTGAAGCAAGTATGTTTCTTTGCATAAAGGTGATCATGTAACATTTTTTTCTTAAGCCCTCTAGAAAGATTGAGATTAATCTCCCTTGTCTAGGTTTTTCATTTTTTTGACACCTTGTGATGTATTGCTTAAACCTATTTGCGTAGTCCCTCACAGATCAATGCTCTTTTTACTTAAAAGCATAGACTTGAGGATTTGTGTTATGCTTCATGACCATCTTAGAAAATACCACAATAAAGTCATTTTTTAAGATTCGGAGAGTAGTCTTGGAACTTGGCTCTAATGTTTGAAACCATGATAATGCTTTTCCCTCAAGTGTAAAGCCAAAGCCCTCTATTTATGTGTGATTGTTTGAAACTTGATCAACCCTCACAACTTGCCTAAATATGGTGATATGGTTTTACGGATCACTAGATCCATAAAACGTTTTCACCAACTTTTTCAACATAGACGGTCTCACTCTTTGAGCATACTCCTGATCATGTTTTCTATCATCATAGTGATCACTCACCCTACAAGGAGGATCTACTCTTGGTTCATGTGACTTTGGTAGCTCTATTTTAGCCTCAATGCCACCGTCTTTTGATGTTCTCATGCCGCTCATGTCAGGTATACAGGTATCTTTCATGGATGTGCTCTTTTTTGGACCCATGGTATTTGTATATGCAGGACATCCAAACATTGGCAATCCATTGTTTGTGGGACTCCTAAGCCTAGTAAAATAAAGTTTTATGTATTCATTGTCCGCATTATTGTAATATTGATTTCCCAAGTTTAAAGGACTCTTGTGGACGTGTAATGTAATTTTTGTTGAATATTCTACACCTACCCTTTTTGAAGCTGTGTACTATTGACTATTACTATCCTTATACACAATGTATGTTAGTTCATCTAATTGAACTTTATACACAAGAACAATGCCTAATACACTCCTATCATTCACTTTATTTTCAAACCTAGGTGGTACTGAAAGATGAGTTTGTGACATACCTTAGCTTTTCTCTGGTTCCTCCATTTTAGGCACTTGAAGAGGAATTTGGTTCCCCAACTTATCTGTGTTCTCTTGATCCATAGTCACCACATAGCAACTGCCATCCTCTCCCATGTAGAGATCTTCTTGGCCTTCCACCCATGGATCTGCTTCTACAAGATCAAATGCATCTGGTGCAATCTTAATAAGAAACCTGGACATAGGATCTTTATATACATGTTCACCATAACAATTAACACTAGTGTATCTTAGCTTTGTGTGGTATTGGTGAATGGGTTATTTCTAAGTATAGGTGATTTTATTAAACTTTGTGTCCTAGAATGCATGTCTTTTAATGTCTAAGTCCTAAATTCAAAGTCCAAGGGGTTCACCTAAAAATATGTAAGTATAGCACGTGAGTTCATCGGGAGAAAAGAGGTGGACCAAAACAAGAGTATATCTTGAAGTCATGTACACTATCTTGTTTGTTTCAAATGTTAGGATGATTTGTTGGTAATCAACAAAGTTTTGTTCTTGTTTCAAATGTTGTCTAGATACACAAAAAACAAAGCATGTTGAAAAACAAAGGATTGATGTTGAAAATCAAAAGCCTATTGATACTTCTCACCGTGTCGAGGACTTGGAGAGAGAAGATGACGTTCAAGGTTTGAATTTGTGGACCCACAACATCTATTTTGATTCATTAAAAAATATTTAGAATTTTTTAATATGAAAAATTTGGACTTGTTTTGCTGATTTGATGTGTGGGAGGAGAAAATATTGATATGATGCTTTTGTGGTCGTGGAGGGAATGCTCTTAAAGGTGAAAAGAGGCTTACAAAAAAAACCACACAATTTGTTTTTCTTGCAGAGCATGCTTTGGGATACATGCCTCTTGTTGAGAACCCCAAAAGCATTGTAGTGGTGGGTGATTATGTCATCATTGGGAAGGATTTTGTGGGAGGAAAAAAAAATGATACCTTCTTTAGTGTGCATGAGTTCATGAAGCAAAACAAGCCTTTTGGAGTGATCTACATAAAGAGGGGAAGACCTTTGGATTGGGCAGCTGACTTTGTATTTCTTGGCCTACCATTTGGAGGAACTCATGGGATTTTCTTTCTGAGGACCATGTGAGTTATGGGATTGCTTTGGCATCATCTACTTTGGCAGACTCAGGATGGTTATTGGTGATGGCTTCCATGGCAAGTCTATGTTTATTTTGTATGATTGCTACTCCTCCCTATTAGAAATTTCCCAAGATGGTGCAATGATAATGCAGGTGACTCCACAATTGGGTGAGTTGAGCACTATGTTTGCGTCTATGATTTAGATATAATGAGACAAGTGGTTGCCATTCACCATTCCACATTTGGATACAAAGACATTGGTGGTGTTTGCATAGATGTGAGTATAGTGTTGAATAGATTTTGTTCAAACTTACAAAACTACATGTGTTTCTTTGATGAAGGTTTAATTGGATATTATTATCTTTTGTTGCTAGTGTTCTACATCAATGTTGTTTATGGTTTGACGCCGAGCTACGGAGCCCCCCATTTTCATTGCAGAGAGCACACCTCTCTTTGAGGTTCTCGGCATGCAACCTTTGGATACCCTTGCCTACCATTATCTTCCAAATGATTCACGTGATCTGGATTCCATTGGGCAGCAGTGGCGTGGTGGACTAGAGAGGAGCCATACATTTCTAGAATGCTTTGTAGAGCTGTATTGTTGTCGCGGAGGTGTGCGTCTTGAGATGGGGTGTGGTACTGCACCCATTCTCAAGACATGCATGAAAATTGGCAGAGTATGTGCATCCATTGGTGTGGATATATTCTTGATGACCACATACGTGGAGCCCCTTCTTTTGGCTTACATGCATCATGATAGCCATGATGGTATTAGTAGGTCGCATGCAGATGAGGAGCTGGATCCACGTGCAGGTTTCAATGTGTTTGACTAGTGAGCCCCTTGCTCTTTGCAACTATTACTATTGTGGACTTCTTTTTTGTGTGGTTTGTTTATGTGATGTTTGGTTTGTATTTCCATGATTGGATATGCTTTTGTGTAGTCTTCGTAGTCTGACAGTAGTATTCTTTAATCTGCTCCTGATTTTAACAGGAAGGGTATAATCAAGAGCATGTTGAGAAAGAATCCAGAGCATCGCCCAACTGTAAGTCCATCAGCACCTTAACTGAACTAATTTTGGGTTTCTGTTTTCGTATCAGTCAATGCTTAACACGTCTTTAATGACAGGCTTCGGAGCTACTTAAACATCCTCATCTACAACCTTATGTGAACCAATGTCAATTGCGTGCTGGATTACAACTCAGGACTCCTGACAGACGAATACACGGGTCTCATAAAGATGATGATACAATTGATGAAAGCATTTACAGCAGTCACATGAGTAGTATTACTGGACAAAGTAGCCCTTCAAGGCGGGTTTATGATTATTGTCCAACTAGAATGCCAGTGATGGACTCTGAAAATTTAGTTATGGATCTGAACGGCATAGAGCCTTGTGATTGGCCTCTTTTTGATGACAGAAAGGATATATCCAGATCTTCGAGTCAGAGTTACATGTTTTCAACTAATGCCACTGGTGATTTAAACAATATGGCATGGGTTGATGAACTGGAGAATGGAGTTGCTTTGGGTTTGCTTGACAAGAAGGTGGATGGTCATTTTGCTCCTGAGAACGTCTATGGCAAAGTGCAGCCAAGGACATCCACAGCTGCGTTGAGGCGTGTGAACAAAGGGGCTTCTGCTGTAGCTAGCCCTCGAACACCAAGCAAAGCTGTTGGCACACCACACTACAAAGCAGAATCTGCAAAGAGATTGCAGCAGGGAAGGCATTGGGTAAGCTTCTTCTCTGTTTGTGCATTTCTTCTTTGGTAATCATTATTGGGCCATAGAACACTAAACTTAAAACTGACAAGGAATTCATCACTTAAAAGGAAAGGCGGTCCTATATTTTTTGGGGTGCCTCTTTTTCTGTAACTAGTGGCATTCTTTTAGGAGGGGTGTTTTTTGGTCATAACCAATTCAAAATACTATGTCTTGCCATCGGCTAAGGTGGGTTGTGTTGTCTACCCATTGTTATGTGTATTTTAACAGCTTCCAGGAGTTGAAGCATCTCCTCAATTGAACCCTCAGATGGATGGGCCAGAGGATCGAGCACATCTGAACAGACAGAAAACAGGTCTTTCAGGAAATAATCGACGAGTGTCTTTGCCCTTCTCTGGAAAAGCGACACGAAGAAGTACTTCTCCCAGTGGTTGTAGGCACCCCTTAGCTGCAGGTAGTCCTCAGCTTAAAACTCCGAAAGTGGCTCACATTCCTATTCATGAAAATTCTCCAACCTTGACAGAGACCAAAAAGATTTCCTTGCAGCACCGAGTAGCAGCAGGGACATTTAGAGGAGCTGCGGCTACGTCTGATGTACATGCTATGAATGAAGGGATCGGGCATACTGGGGCAGCAAGACAAGCCAGGTGGTCAACTGGGAGACCTTTTCGACTAGGTGGAAACCAGTCCCCAGATGTTTCTGTGAATTCTCCTAGGTTAGAAGCCATGGATTCTCTACTTACTACCAATGAAGCATTGTCGATCAGAAAAGGCCTTGGAGACCATAAAAGAAACAAAACCTTGGAGAGTGCTCTAGCTAAGTTCAGAGAAGCTCTTCTAAAAAGGCAAATGGGAGGCGGGTAACTGTTGATGGGCACGATCTTGTTAATCACAGCTTTGTATTTGTGTGCCTCTTTCTTTGAAGGTTCGTTCATACGGGTGTGGGTGAGGGGTTCGTGTGTGCTTGTATAATCGAGTATTCATGATGCACGCATCTGCAACATCCGCAGATGGATCTGTTGAAGCGCTTCCTTCTCAAATTCCCATCACCACAGATGCTTCAATGGCTGCGTCGGGGGAAGTTCCTGCCACATTGGAGGCGCTTGCTCTTATTGAGACGCAATTTGATGGAAACAATTCTGCAGCTGACTTGCAGCCCTTCTTGTTTTTGTGAGGCCTCAACATACAGGTTCGACATGAGAGGGTTGCTACCAATGATGGTGCAGTTGCTACCAATGATGGTAGTGCAGATA
>JAODKW010231842.1:0-10670 GCA_027576515.1 Dryopteris marginalis
CTTTATATATATGGTTGTCATTGAAAAACTTGTATAAGGTTATGGTTTTGGAAAGCTCGGAGCATATAATATTGTAATTGAAATTGCCTTTGAAAGCACGAGGATGAAAAAGCTCTAATTTGGGTGAAAAAAGCTCTAAATTAAAAGCTCGCATGAAATTTTTCCCCGTCTGAAGAGTGGCATACTTGAGCTGTACAAGCAATTTACTATTCATGTTCTCCGTAGGAATGAACTTTGTAGATGGCATGCCCCGCAAACTCTATTAGTAGGTACATTCTTGCATTTGCAAATTGCGGGAAGTTGAGCTGGATTACCAAAGAAGAGTATATTCTTGTTTTGTAGTAAGGTGTCTATTGAGTTCTCACATGCATCTACAATTTATAATAGAATGTTGTGGAATGTTTTAGCTGTTAGCATGGAGAATTCATATACTATGATTACGAATGACCTTCTAATTGCAATTGCTCATTTGTCATGGTGTAGCAAAGGCGAGCAAAAGAGGTTGCGCTTGATTGGTAGGCAAAAGTAGTAGTGTACTATTCTTGCAAATCGGCCGCTCTTGTGCTAGTTGTTAGAATGATCATGTTTCCTTCTTCTATTTCCTTGTAAGATAAGTACCTAAGCAAGAAACTCTTGCTTGATCCCGGAGTGCCGATTATTATATGTAGCCTTGACTTTTTGATACGTAGCCTTGTGTAAATGCCCGATTATTCTAGAGTTAATACTGCATGGGCCATTTCATTTAGTTCATCAATCATATGCAACATTGTCTTCTAGTTGTCTTCTAGGGATATGTCATCTTCATTCAATCTGCCTATGTTATCCATAGTCTCAAGGTATTGTAGAGGATTCTATTGTAAGACCATGAGTACAAGTTGGTGTTGGTCTACTAGCATGTGCACTTTGCAGTACTCTTCCACATATTTCTCTATGTTGTCTTTTGTGCGTCTAAATAATGCGCAGAGAAACGTACTAATCGTTTGGTTTTTCTTACGGAGCTCTGGTCCTCCAAATATGTGTTTTTGCAAGAACATTGTCAGCCGAATGTGGAATGTGACGGCGCATTCAAATGGGCAGTCACACCATGTGAATTTTTCATTGAACTATTTTTTGTTCAATGCTGTTTATTTTGCTCCGTCTTGTTGATGATACCTCATTGGCTATTAGTGTTAAGAAGAACGATGGCAAACCCTAGTAATTGACCATAGCCATCAGGTTTTTGAGATGTCTTTGATGCAATGATGGGGTTCTTGATATTGAACTCGGGATTGTGAACTTCAACACTTGTCAAGCAAGGTCCTCGTCAGTGAGAATGTGATTGTTCTTCTTGAGTTTTTCAATATCTCTCAGGAGACTTATAGTTTTAGTGCTATTTGCTATTAATAAATCTTGTCTCAATTGATACATTAGGAGAATGTAAGGTTTGTAAAGAGTGAAAATTGAGAAGAGAGCTTCTACTCTCATTTCAATGTATGTGCTGAAGAAAAGTAATCTGTCATGATGGCCCTTCCAAAAAGCAAAAAAAAAAATGAAATGGAGCATTCTCCATTGTTAGTATGTTGTCTAATGGGAACCCCTCAATTGTTGCTGCCATTACTTGCTCTTGTGTGACCATGGGATCCCTTATGACTGCACTTTCAAAGTTGTAACTCCCGTTCCTAGTGAGTTACAGTTTAATGGGCATTGAGGACATATTCTCATCTACGTACAAGTATCCATTCTCCATTTCTACATCCATTAAGTTTGTTGTTATAGTGCTAGGTGCAAGCTCAACTATATTCTGAATAGCATTGGCAGTTAGCACTAGTACGCCTAGACGGGAGTGTGACCATTTGCAAATGCTTTTGTATTTTTTCATTATTTGGTTTTGCATTTTATTGAATGACATAGCATTTTTAACTTATTCAACCAAATATGCCAAGTTTGAGCAAGTTTATGTTTCTCATCCCATGAAATTAGTGGACTATCTTAATGATTTGTTATCAAATTTATCAAATGCGATTTGTTGGTACGTATGTTGGAGAATCAACAACACATCAATGAAACTTAGCATTTGTAGTGAGACGTGATGAGCTTTCAATATGGTTATGTAGTAATCAAGGTTGTACAGGATTGAGTGTCTTGATTGTGTGGCTTTAGGAATGCAAGATATGAATACAAATTCTTGTGAATTAGGTTGGTCGATATTATGTTGAGATTTGTGCAAGATTGAAAATAGTATTGGATTAAAAAGTTTATATAGTGGATAATTACATGTGGATATGTCACATGGTTGCATTCTCTTCTTGTAGTTCTTTTGGGTACTGAATAGCGTAACCTTGCCACACAACACACAACATTGTAGTTCTTTTTTGTACTTTTATAATAGCTTTTCCCACTCTGTATGGAGAGGAAGCAAATTATCCCAGCCTACGTATGAAGGTTCTAAGAATGTTTTCTTGGGTGTGGTGTTCTTAAGTCTCTCTTTTTCTTTGAATTGCATGATATCGTTGCTGCAGCGTTGCATTTATTGCCATAATTAGTGGTTCATATAGGTAAACATATAGTATAATAAGGATCACAAAATAGTTTAGAAAGTGTACCTATGGATTGTTCTTGGATTATTCTAATTTCTATTGCAGTAGCCTGTCAAGATTGTCCTATAATTAAACTGGAAGTACAAATTATTAAAAATACTATTTTAACTTTGCAGCTAATACATTAGATACAAATGAAATTGATGAGGATGAAATGTGTGAAGATATTATTTTTCTTCTTGATGGCAGAGAACCAGGCAATAAACCTTCAAAAATGTCACCATCAACATAGTTGTGCTTGTGAAAATCAACCAAAGGATGGACTAAAATTTCATCAGATATTACATCTCTTGAAATAATAACCTTGTTGGTAGCAAGATTAAATAGCCTGTAAGCTTTTCTATCAAGACTATATCCAATAAAAATACACTTAACATGCTTAGAATCAAGTTTAGAACTGTGTTGAGAAGGAACATGAGCATATGCCAAACAACCAAAAACACGCATGTGATCCACTTGGGGTTTCCGAGCATGCCAAGCTTCATACGGTGTTTGCTTCTTTGGAAGCAAAGCAAGTGTTGGACATTGATTCAAGATGTAAGTAGCACAAATGACAGCTTCCATCCAAAACTTGTGTGGAAGTTGTTGATGCTTGACCATGCACCGCACCATCTCCATAGTGGTTCTGTTACGGCGCTCGGCAACACCATTCTGTTGTGGCGTATAAGGTGCTGTAAGTTGATGCTTAATGCCAGAATCAGTCAAGAATGCTTTGAATTCATTTGACAAATACTCTCCACCATTGTCAGTGCAAAGAGTTTGAATTCTAGCACTTGACTCATTTTCAACTAAGGTTTTGAAGTGTTGAAAATGTTTGAAAACTTCTGCCTTTGTCTTCATAGGGTAGACCCAGCCATACTTAGAATAGTCATCAATAAAGAGGACAAAGTATAAATTACCACTAAGAGAAGTGGTGCGCATGGGTCCACAAACATCACTGTGGATGAGCTGAAGCTTGTGATCAGCTCTTAAAGCAGCATTTTTTGGAAATGGCTGCCTAGCCATCTTGCCAAGAACACATCCTTCACAGACATATTTGGGAGGTGGGGTTAATAGAGGAAGTCCCTCTAACATGTCCTCCGTTTGCAGCCGCATCAGACCACCAATTGAGGTGTGGCCATAACGTGCATGCCACAATTTTGTCTGCAACATAGAAGTTGTGCAAGTTGAAGTAGAAGCAACACATGCAACATCAGCACAATCCTGATTATCAACTTGATACAGATTCTTAAGTGTAAGAGAGCCAGTCAAGACAATGGGCATCCCATTTTTTCTGTCACACGGACAACATATTTGTCATCCTCAAACGCTACATGATAGCCCCCCCTTGCAAAAGTAGGGACAGAAAGTAGGTTCTTCTTGATTCCAGGAACATACAAGCAATTATGCAGGAGTAAAGGCTCACCATTGACTGTAGTTAAAGTAATAGATCCAACACCCTTGACAGGTAAAAGAGCATTGTTGGCACAAGCAACCGTGTGACCTTCATCAGCAGGCTTCATATCCTTAATCAAGGATTTGATGGATGTAATGTGCTTGGAAGCACCAGAATCCATAAACCATACATGCTGAGATGTAGTAGCTAAACAAGAATCCTGCTCACTTGGATCGATAATGCAAACAGCCATTAAAGAGCAATCCTGCGGAGTATGCTGTACAAAATTAGCTGATTCATTTGCTTTTGAATCTGCAACAACATTATTGGATGATTTGTTGGACTCTTTCTTCTTGCCTTTAGCTTCTTTGGCTTGAAGCTTAGGGCAATTGTCAATGACATGATCATTGGCCTTACAATACCTGCAAAATGTGGAGTCCTTCTTCTTATTGAACTTGGAAGGTTGAGAAGAAGAAGAGGAAGAAGACTTTGAAGCAGATGCCTTCTTTGAATTGGACTGCTTCTTGCCTTTGTTCTTGTTCTTTGCAAAATAGGCTTGATCATGGCTAGAGTGTGTTGCACATTCTCTAGCTTGTTCTTCTTGAAGAAGTAAAGCAACAAGTTCAGTAAACTTGAGAGGCTCATTGCTGGACCTCAAAGATAACCTGAGACTTGTTTGAAAATGAAGATAAGATGGGGTTAAGGTGTTAAGAGTAATAGAGACCATGTCTTTTTCAGAGATGATCTCATCAATATCTGCAAGCTGTTCACGCAGATCTTGAACCCTTGTCAGATGCTCATTCATTGAGCTACCTTCATCCATCTTTTGTTCCAGCTCCTTTTTGAGATAAGCAATTCTTGTATCATTCTTTGCTGCATACAAAGCTTTGAGTGTATCCCATGCTTGCTGAGCATGCTTGCAAGATTTAATATGCGGAATGATTGACCTCTTACAAGTAAGAGAGATTGCTGAAAGTGCAAGGGCATCTCTTGAATCCCATCTCTTTTGCTCAGCTGTCAGAGGTGGATGTGCAAGAGGAGCTCTTCCCGGTGTAGCAGGTGCAACATTCCCGGGTCTGAGTTCATCTCCACTTACAAAACCCCACAAATCCCTAGAAATCAATATGTTACGCACCATGAAGCTCCATAAGGAATAATTGGTGCCATCCAATTTATCTTCTTTGGAAAGTGCGCCGAAGATAGCATCAGATGTTGACGACATACTGAGAATTAGGTGAGGAACTTATGCCGAGAAATGAGACGAAAGAGAAGGAAAATGCACAAAAGTCTCAAAAAATAGGAAAAGAATCTTTCAAAAAGTATGAACCACTACAACGCGAGAAGGAAGTTTGGAGAAAGTTGAAACAAGCTCTTCGCGTTGTGGTGGTCGCTTCAAATTCAAGAGTAAAATTACCCAAAAATATGTGAAAAAGCACGAAAAAGTGGTGAAAAATAAGAAAAACCAAAAAAGAAGTGCTTTTGGCTTTATATGAGGGAGAACCAGAACAAAGCAAAAATACACATAGGCTCCTCAAGACCCCCCCCCCAAATCGCTCTGTGGTGGTCTTTGTAGCCAATCTTATTTTGGCCATAACTTTCACATACGGTGTCCGTTTTCGACGTTCTTGGGCTCTATTTTTAGAGCGCGTCGAGCTCTTTGGAACAAAACAAAATGCAAGGTGAGATTTTGAAAAATCAAATCCCAAAAATCATGCCCCAAATTGCAGAGCAAATCACGGCACAATTTATGCACGGCTGACGTCAGTGATTACAAACTGTGTTTCCACCGACTAATTAGCATTAATAATAGATTATATAGATGATTAGGTGTAATAATCAAGATATTAATGCTTGTTTTCCATATAATAAGAGCAGTGTTTGAGATTTAGAGAAGGCTCAAAAAATGTGAAAGTAAAAGGTAGTAACAACAACAAACACAATGTTGGGCATAACCCTAACACAAAAATGTTGTAATGAAAAATGGCGAGAAGAGCAACAATGAAAGCATACCAGTAAGGAACATCAAATGTGATCTGATACCACAGATGTAAATCAATAAAGATTCACTGATGGAAATCAGCGAATATCTCCAACCTCTCACACACTCAAAGCACACACAAAGTACTTGCGGAGTAGAATGAGAGAATACACACATATATGAAGCTAATATTATATTAATCACGGAGCATAAACGCAAAGATTAAAGCAGAAGATAGAGCTTGTATGTGTGAAGAAGAAAGCAAGGGCGACTCAAAGAGGAGACCAAGCTTGCAGAGAACAAATCTATATTAATAACTCTTATTACTTACAATGAAAGAAGGCTTTTAGCCTTTATACAAAACCCTAACTAAAGTGTCCTTTCACACTTAGATGCCCAAAGGGAAAAAACCCGATGGGAAAAAAGTGCCTTCAGAGTTAATCCATGTATCACATGAAGTACTCCTCTAGATGAAGCATAAATGCTTACACCACATTGATATCTGCTCATTTTTGTCAAGCATATACTATGAAATATCAAGAGGATGGCATGCCCTAGATCAGTATCATTTGCTTTCCAAAATCACATGTCATGGCCAAAAGGAGAAAATATGTAAGTGTGGCATGATAGACTGGGATTCTCTTCATATTTGAAACTCATATGACCTCAGTGACTCAACTCATACTGTATCTGGTAGGATGCCCTCACACTATAACTGGCAAAGCAGTGAATGTTTCCTTAGCCAAGTTCTTCATATACACATGGCAATTATTAGCATTCCAAGATGTTGCATCTCCAGTTCCCATATTCCCAAAGCTCTTACACTGATTTGGAAAATGCTACCATATTGCCAACACTATGCATCAAAAGACAATGGGATTGCGCAATGCAGATGAATCACACCACTTTGTACAAAACACTGGGGATGGGCTTATTCCAGCTATAATGTATGCTATATATAGTTCTGTACACATGAGTTGGCTCCTGTCACCATCCAAACTAATGCATAAAACTTCTTCCGAAAAAAATGCACTATAGTTTGCCCAACCCCCTAGCCTGCTAGATCATTCATGACTAGCAGCAAACACAAGATTCCATGATCCCCCTAGATCCAATGGCCAAAAAGAAATGGACCAATTCAGCATAAACAGGGTCCATTCAAGTCTACCTCGGTCAAAGATCAACGGTTTTTGGCATGCATGCCGCATCTCTAGCTCCTGTTGCTTATCATACCATGTTTTGCATGGACACATAATCCAAGGCTCACTCTCATGAGCATCATGTATCATTGTTTCTTGAGAAAAAAAGCGACAAAAAAACTCTTCAACCAAGGTCCACTTAACATGCATAACCTGTTTGAGAGCTACTTCATGTAGCATATCAATCAAAGCATTAGAGCATAGCTTCTTAACCATCAAGTTCACCCCCGACGCACTAGTGGGCATATCTTGAGCCATACACACTAGGTCCTCATCTAAGCCTTGATACACAAGCTCTTGTGGCTCCTGTTCACCAAGCATAATAGCATCTGCCATGCCCAACCCCTTGGTGTCATTACTTACATCTCCCTTGTCTTCTATGGGCTCAACAACCATAACATTAGGTCCATTCATAGGGACCTCCACATGCATAGAAATAGGGCCTGTCACCCCACCAGCCACATCAACAACCTCATTTGATTCACTCTTTGTATGCAGAGATACATTAGAGGCATCACCAACTTTAGTCAAAGAGGACTTGGCCTTGTCAGACTCACATTTCAAAGCATGTAGCATGGCCTTTGCCTTTTCCACATTCACTACAACCATTTCCACATCTGAACCTTCCTCTTGCAAGCTTTCCATATCCCAAGTATCCTCAATGTCTATAATAGGCATGTCAGCTGTAGGGACTACCCCCTCATCTCCATGTACATCAAAAACTACCTTAGCATTCATTTCCATCATGGGTTGCACACATGTGCTCTCGACATGACTTTCCATAGAGCCTGCAAAGAGACAATCCTCTTTCATTTGCATCCATTTGAAAGCATGACCATCAACATCATGTGATTCTTGCATATATAAACTGCCATACTCCTTGATATGTGGAGGGGTGGATACCAAGCTACAAGCATCAATAATATCATCATTGCATGAGGAACTAGAGTCCCCGTCATCACTAGAGCTTGAATCATTCTCGTCGAAAGAATCTTCATCTCTCATACATGAACTCAAATACGCATAGGAAGCCTGTCCAACTGGCAATATCAGGTAGTTAACCATATCTTTCACATGCTTAAACTGCATACGTGCCATATCACATCCCATATGCACAGGCAAGGTACGAATAAATAGGAAAACCTCCTCTTTTGCTGTCAGCACCACTACATGCTTTACTTCGAGCACCCAAGTTGAGGCTTTGAATTCCCAGTAATGAACATGCACATCTTGTATAGATTCCAATTGCAATTTCACAACCTCCGGATTCATGTCAAAAACCACATTCCTAATCTTCTTCATTGTGAAACCTGAAGCCTAGCGAGTCTTGTCCCTATGAGGAATACACCCTCTGGGAGTGGCTTCTAGCACAACTTCCCGTAAAAAAGAACAACCCAGCTTTGCTAAGAAAATGTCACGAGTCTTGCTCCTATGGGGCATACACCCTCTGCAGGTAACTTCAAGCTATACTTCCCCAAAACAACGCACAACTTTTGGAAGATTTTCGACAGGGAAACCGAGCCTCTATAGTTATCTATCCAATAGCTTGGAAGCATACAAAACACCCGGGGCACCACCAACACACTAGCTGGAAAGGAAAGTAACACAATCACCTCACCACCCACACCAAAAACTGATGGAAACAACAAATATAAGCACAAGGAGCAGTGCCCTGGCACACTGCCACCTAAAATTCCCTCTTCTAACCCCAAACACAAGGCAAGCAACTTGGGAATACACCACTGTGATGATGGTAGCTTGGACGGACCTTGTGAAAGAGAGAAAATCATTAAAAACTTTAGCAACATATCACCTTGACCCTCTACAAGTCTGAACTAGGCTTGGACATACACCACTGTGTCATTCCTTGGCTTGAATAGATCTCTTGGAAAGGGAAAACCACCATCAATAGCTTTTGGTATCACACTCTTCTCTCACATCCGCCACACTAGCGCTCACTTTATAGAAACTTTCACTGTCACTATTTCTTGCACAAAGAGAGAAAACACACTGAACACTTGAAGACGAAAAGATTCAAAAGCCAACACGGCTGACTTGAAAAAGATCAAGAGAGGGGAAATGAAATTTGTACACCTATCACACTAGCACTTTTCTGGCCCTTTTTGGGATGACTACACACATTAAGTATATAAACACATGTTATTGCAACTCAAAGGATGCCTTCAAGCCACATTTGCTCAATAAAGTTCAGCGCTTGCTTGGCTCGACCTTCTTGTGCATTACCTGCAATCCGTTCACTCCAAGATACAACGTTCCAAGAAGGCGGCTAATCAAGCACATATTGTGCTTCTCAAGCATGCCCGCACTTAACATACATGTCTACTAGAGTATTGCCCAACACTCGAGCATTCTGCAGCAATTTTGCTTTGTAGTCCCCATGGACCTGGCAGTGTATCTTGCAATCTAGTCCCCGTAATAGCCAATTCGAGAGAGAGAGTCCTCTGCTGCTTCATTACCCTTGACCCTTGGTGGTCGGTCTTGACAGTGAGAATATGAGAGCTTGTCAAAGGCGTTAGGGTGAGAGATTGTGTGTGTGTGTGCACCACAACCATTTTAAACGACAATGAACTTCTCCTTTTGAAGCACACCCTAATAGGTCCAATTCTCTCCAGTTAAAGCACAACTTAACCATCAAATGCAAGCGCCTCTAATTAGAACCAATTGAGCTTCTTCTACAAATTGGGAAAAAGGTAGGCGTCTCCACAGAAAGAGCAGGCGCCTTGATTAGACTGGTGAAGATCCAGAGCTTGATGTAAGAGCGCTGACATGTACCTACATGAGACAGAGCGAGAGCTACTTCCAGCTCATATATATGTGTGTGTGTGTGTGTGTTGCGCAGCCCATAAGCCCTTAAGAAAGTATACAGTGACTGTCTGCCTACAAACGTTCCAGCCAGGGAAAAAAACAAGCAAAAGCTTCTCCCTTCTCTTCACACTCTTTCTGCAAACTATACAAAAAATGGAAGCCCCAACAACGATCCCTTCCCACTCTTCATTGCCTTAAAGCATGCTCGGTGAACACTTTGGCTCGGTTGCAGGTTACACACGATGGAGATCCTTTCTAAAACAGCCGCAAAAAAACTCCTCTCTCCCGTATGCTCTCCTATTTGCAATCATCTTTTCCCTTTTTATTAAGCAATTTCCCAAAGCTGGCTTCTGGCGGTTTCCTCCATATGCATGCCAATTCTAGATCTGGCCTTAAGATCGCAGTTCAGCATCACGATTCTCCATTTTTCTTTAAAAAAATTATTTTTATGCAAGGGCTTGTTCCCACGGCTAACCTTACGAGCCATATTTTATAACTTTGCCTTGATACATTTGCATGTGCATGCTTTGTGTCCCCAATAGAAACTCATGAATAATGTTACTTAAGTTGATCCGCACTCTACCATGGCATCTTCCCTGCTTATCTAGCTCCAGTGCCCACTCAAGGGCCTATCTCCCACATGATGGAAATCAGTAAAGATTCACTGATGGAAATCAGCAAAGATCTCCAACCTCTCACACACTCAAAGCACACAC
>JAODKW010232951.1:0-16329 GCA_027576515.1 Dryopteris marginalis
TAGGAGAATGTTTCCTTGGCTTCATCATTGTGTTTAGTGACAAGCTACAAGGAGCAACAAAACTTGGCCCACATGTTAATCATTTTTTGAATGACCAGTACATGAAACAGCTATTTAGAAGTTGTGGGTTAATTTTTTACATATTGCATGTACCCTATCGCTTCTTCTTTTACCATACCTAACCACTTATTATATGTGGTGGTAGCACCACCCTGACACCACCGAAAACCTAGAGAGCTAGAGCTCCACCTTACCATCCATACACCGATATGCACACATACATGCATCATATCCTACTTTAAGATTTGTCACGGGGTTTGTCATTTAACCACATTCAAAGCTAATTTTCTCACATTTTTTATTAAGACACGGACAAGGCAGATTTCATTGCATGCATAGCATAATTGATCATCTTGCAACACTGTGAGTTTTCATGGAAGCAAGCTAAGTCGCTTGAAAGGCAGCTTTTGATATGGTTCCTTGGGAGAACATTCGGAACCAAACATAAGAATTATGTAAACATATTCAACAGTGGAAGAAATAAAGACGGGTACCAAAACAGTCATTGAAGAAGATGAATGACGAGTTTTTTCGGTAGTCGAGGTCTGATTGAATACATCGAAGTGTTTGCCCCAATATCTCATGGGCCACTAAAGCTCGGGACCCAATTAAGCAAAGTGTAACATGTAGCCAATCTATCTTCAAGTACAGAAATGGATCTCATTAAATTATCAAGAGTTGAAGTGTCGAAGAGAGACGAGTGCGCTTGGGGCCTTCGAGGATGGACGCCTTTCTATCCACCTTACCATGTGCCAGAGATATCTTTCCAAGCTCAATTCTTCAAGCAAAATTTACCAAATTTGAGCCAGTATGTAGTCCCAGCTCGGATAATTAATTATTCAATTAATTATTAGTCTAGCTTGGGGGGCTTGAGCGATATATTTAGTTTTATGTCAAAACTAGCTTTCGATAAATGAATTTGGGATGCCAATTATTTATGGGGATTTATTTATTTTTATCTCAAAACTAGCTTTCGATAAATGAATTTACACTTCATAATTACACGTTGCATTTTGACATGTGCTTTTTCCTACAAGTTGGCCCGCGTGGTGCGCAAGTTGCTTTTCCTTAGAAAGCGTAGAGTAGACGCGGAAAAGCCAATTGCAATTTTGCAAAGCTTCATTTTGATTGTGCAAACGAAGCGAGATGGTGCAGGGCATTTGCAACGTGAATCAGAACCCCTCGCAGATTCTCTCAGATCATGAGGACCTAGCATACACATGCCATGAGATGCGCCAGCAGGCAGCAACCCTAGAGTATTCATGCTTGGGCGCGCAAGTTTCTATGCTGCAAGAGACGGCATCAACAGATTACTCGGGCACTTTGCTTTCCGCTCCATCACCAAGCTACTCTCATACTCAAGATGCACGATTACAGACGCCCACGACAGAATGTTCTGATACCCCTTATGCTGAAGAAACACCAACAACAGATGATGCTATGAAGGATCCTGTGCAAGAGGCTCTGATGAAGATGGCATATGAGCTTTATAGTGATGACCTGCGCCGAGACTTGCTTGGAATCCCCGAGAAGCTTGTCTCTAGTGAAACGTCAAGAACCGCCAGCATATGCTGCTCCGGTTGCCGGAGGTTTCCTTCAGCAGAGACAGGGGAGTGTTCACAAGTTGAAGCGAAATCGGGCTGTCTCTTTGAGCCCTTCACTCTGTTTGATGAGAGTGAAATACAGAAGGCACAGAGCAATATCGCCAATGGTGTGCCATCTGCCATCGAGACGCAACTCCGACTGCTACTTCGCGTATGGCACCGTCTTCTCTCCCCCCCGCTCCCATATGAGGTGCAGGAGATCTACGAGGCACGAGACTGCGCAAGCAATTACAGCCCTTCATACAAGCGCCAGAAGCTCTGCGACAACATCCCAAAACACCGTGAATGTGGCGAAGCAATTAGCTGCGGTGAAAACGATGACAACAGTTCCATTAATGCAGCCAACGGCTCAGACGTAGAGGATGCAGATCAGCTGCCTGGCGAGTACGGGGAGCGCGAGAACAACGTAGTGGATCTTGCGATGCATTTGCTCCGCCGGCTTGTTAGTGCGCTCGGGCCCTGCCTGCTCGCGCATCACGGCGCGCACATTACCCGCCTTTCGCTGGCAACATGCCTGTGGGATGCAACAAAAGTGGAGGGCTTGCAAGGGCGGCAACCGTTAGTAAAGCAGCTGGAGATAGTGACATGTGTGCCGAAGCAGTTCCTCCTACTCGGGGAGGCGCGTCTGCTCAAAGTCTTAGGCTGGAACCTCCTCAAAGGCTGGTGCTGCCGTTCATTCTTTACGTAGAGATGAGAAATCAGGAACATGACCTGCAAGTAAAGCTGATTAGAGGGATATATAGATTCCCCAACAGAAAAGGCAATATATCTGCTCTTCATGACAATGATATTAAGCAGCTTACAGTGTTGTGACAGTCGTCGAAAATATTGTAAGTAATTGTCTGTCTGTGGTGCGCAAAGGCACTCTCTTTTGCGGTAGTGCTTCGCTGCAAAGACATGCAGTAATGCAACATATATGGACAAACTATACATACATGAATTGATTCCCTCCAATTATATGCAGCAGGTTCTTGTGATGAGCAGAAAGCTCACTGCTATCTGAATAATATTGTTGTAAAAGCTGTATTGCAAAACGTCATTTCATTTCTATAATCCAATTTCATTTGTTGGCCTGTTTTGATTTGCTCTGCCCTGCTGTGAAGGGTTCATGAAACTCAGTCATGACGACGTAATGGTGTTTGTGTGTGTGTGTGTGCATGTGTGTGAGAGAGAGAGAGAGAGAGAGAGAGAGTTCATATATATACGATAAAGGGTGTCATGACAGATGTAATATATGTTGCAAATCAAAATGCACCAGCTGAACATCATTAAGATCGAAGATAACTGTAGAAGAAGTTTTGGGCATTTCCACTAATTGTGGGAAAGAGGAAGAGGTCCTCTAGTTTTCCTTATAGTACTGTTGAGGCTCTGCCTCCACCTGCACCTAGCAAGGGTACACTACCTTCCATTCAAGGAATACATGCGGCTTGGAGCATACATGCAAGGCCGGGGTACACTACCTTCCATTCCAAGTCATGGTGTTTAATTAGTTCATGGGTGCGTCGGTTGTACCTTCTTCAGAAAGGAATGCCCTCATGCCAGGTTTTTCCCTTTTCCAGGTTTGTGGGAAAGGATGGTCCCCTACCGATGGTGCTTTCCGACGCCATCGTTATAAACGTCGGTATGCATGTCTGAAAAAGCGTCGCTATAAGTGTTGAAATAAACGTCAAAAGCGCAATAATTGTTGGATTTGTAGGCATTTTATTTCTATGAGAGGCTCCCCTTGTATGTTGAAGCTCTCCCTTCATAGCTCTCATAGTCATATCATAAAGTTATATTGTTGTATTACTATTTGAGCCCCCGTCCATTGTTTCTCTTTGCACTTATAATGTAGCACAAGCAATAATTTTGGGATTCCTACACTACTTTGTAGTGTTGAGAGCAACAACTCATATCTCCACCATTTGCTCCCTAGGATGGGTGGTGATAAATATGTAAGTTAACTAATACTACTATTGATTGTATGATCCTCTTTTGTTACAACTTACATGTACACAAATAATGGTCTCTCAGCTTGATCTATTTTGAATAAAATCATGCAATTTTTCTTCCTTGAAGTTCTTGCCCGTTCTGACTTCTTTATTTGTTGATGCGTATGTACAATGACAAAGTAAGAGTCACCCAAACTCTCTTGTGTGTGATGGATCTTAACACACTACTCTAATCATGGTTTGGGATGCACTTGCCTACGATATAGATAGTTGGTGGATATTATGCTTACTTTGTACCCACCCAAATATATAGTGTCGATGTGCATTTGGCGGCTTGTTAATCCTTTCACAAGTAAGTCATATGTGAAGTAAGCTCCATGTTTCTTCTTGCTTTTAGTCTATACAAGCCATAACCATTAACTTATGCCAATGGCACGGGTGACCCCTTCAATCTTCTCACTAATTGTGCATGCTATTAGAAAACAACAAACATAAGCATGATATACCTTGTTTGATTGGACATTGTTCTCCTCTCTTCCTCTCTATACCTACATTCTATTGCAAATCTTAAATTGTAAATGTGAAGAACGAGAGAGAGAGAGAGAGAGAGAGAGAGAGAGAGAGAGAGAGAGAGAACGCTTTTTCAATGGGCGGCCCACGTGGTATGTACAGCCGCACATGCTTTTTCCTTCTCCCCAACTGTCCCACGCGCGCATGACTGCACCCTTCTTCTTCGTTCTCGGCTGCTTGTCCTTGACTTGCCCATGGTCCCATACCTAGCATGCAAGACATGCCCTTCTTGACTCAAGGTATGGCAAGCTCCCATGCTTGCTCTCCTTCTCAAGGCTTCTCCAAATCTGCAAAACATTATCAAGCAAAGTAAACTTATCCTCTGCTTACTCCCTATGATATGGCATGCCATCCACATAAATGATAACGATGACAATAAGACCATCAGCAACAAGAGTGTAAAGGTTGGAATCAACATGAGACCAAAGAATGCCAAGCTTCAAAAAGAAGTTGTCGACGCGCTGATACCAAGCGCGGGGTGCTTGCTTTAATCAATATAAGGCCTTACAAAGCATGTACACCATATCTTGTTTACCTGCAAGAACAAACCCTGCGGGCTGCTCCTCGTAGACCTCCTCTTGGAGATCTCCATTCAAGAAAGCAGACTTCACATCCATCTGCAATCCATGATGACTAGCAAGGGCTAAAACTATCGTGGTGATCCTGGTTGTCGGGGTGAAAGTCTCATTAGAGTTAATCCCAATACGTTGGGCATACCCTTTGACAACAAGGCAAGCCTTGTGCTTGTCTAAGGAACTATCTACATGATATTTGGACTTGAAGACCCAACAAACACCAATAACCTTGTGTTTTGTAGGCCACATCACTAATGTCTAAGTGTCATTGCGCTCGATGGAATCAAGCTCTCTCTGCATAGCAAAAACCCAAACAGGTGATGAAAGAGCCTCCACAATAGAAGAGCACAAGGAACAGATCTTCCTTTAGCCATGCATACTTGGGGCATCAAAGATGCGTCCAAGTTGATACCATGTACTCAGGCTTACCTCAAATCTTGGATTGCAAAGATTATGTTGTTTGGCTCAAGATGCAAAGTGATGCTTTTGCCGCCCGATCAGTTTACTTTGTCTCGTTGGTCTCAGCCCTCTCACAAGGGCAAGAGGCAAAAACACTAGATGCTTTTGATGTAGATGCTCAGGTTTCACATGACTTGTTTTTATGGATTTACACATCGTCACATGGAATGCTAATGGGTTATAGAATTTGAGAGTCCATGGTTCTCAGAAGTTACTTTTGAGACATGATTTACATACTCATGTAGTTGGTGTTGTGGATATTTTGATGTTTCAAGAGCACAAAGTAGCTGCACCCTTTGGCAATCTTTTGTCGGGTGGTGCAGTTACTTTGTGGGAACCGGCCATTGGTGCCTTCTCTCGCAGTGGTGGTGTATGCATTTTTGTGGGATGGGTCTCATCTATTTAGTAGCATGGCACATTGGTTGTAGGCAGGGCCATGTATGTCACTTTGAGGATTGATCAGGTTTTGATTGGTTTTTTATGTATTTATGCTCCCAACAAGCTGAGGGCTAGGGCTCACTTTTGGTCAATTATTGTAGATGCATTGTCGATTGTGGATTTATGGGTTATTGGAGGAGACTTCAATAATGTAGAGATTGTGGACGATTGGCGTGCAGACACAACACCTGCACTTTCTTTGATCTCGCCTCAAGAGCAGGCTGCTTGGGATACATTTTTGTTGAGGACTTCTGCAGTGGATGCATGGCATATTTTGTCCTATCATCACCGGACTAGTTCTTTGAGGTTTTCTAGGGGTTTTCGGCGCCAGCAGGGCAAGTTACTTGAGAGGTTAGATAGATTTTATGTTGGCACCTAGGCAGCCTCCTTGGGAGGTACCATGGCTATATGGCCAGAACTGTTTTGTCTTATCACGCTCCTGTACAACTCTTTATATAATTTGCTCTCAGCCCCCTATTGCCCCCCGCAAGGGATGTTGCATTCTTGATAGGATGCAGTCTATGGATGCACTTTCAGAGCAGATTCATCACATTTGGTCAGTGGATGCTTCTCAGTTTGATTGCGCGGATTCCATGTTGGCCCTTGTATCTCAGAGTCTAATACTACTTGTCGGCGGTCTGTTACTCAGTCAGAGAGATAGCGCTTACAGCGTATTGAGCGTGCCTTGCATATTCCTTTAGCTTCCACACGTCGGCTCATGCAGGAGCATCCTCAGGACACATATCTAGTTGAGAGACAGGCTCAGCCTACCAAGGAGATACGCATGTGATTCAGATGCAGCGATCTGAATTCTCCCATTGTGCTTCAGTTTCTTCTTGGATTATGAAAGCAGATAGGATGAATAAGGATTTCTTTGCGCTTCATAGAGAGAGGCCGGCGGGCTCTATTGTGAGAGTTATCAGAGATGTTATGGGGACTCTGCATACTCATCTAGACGCAGTTTTGGACATTGCTTCAAATTTTTATGAGAGGCTTTTTACAACAAATGAGACTTCACATGAGGTTCTTTCATCCATAGAGGACATTCGGAGTCACACCAAACATAGGGTTACTCAAGATATGTGTGTGGACCTTATGGCTCCTTTCCCCTTTGAGAAGTTACATGATGCAGTTTGCAGTCTTGACCCTTCTTCTTGTCCAAGAGATGATGGCCTCACGAGAGAGTTTTTCTTGCAGCATTGGGATGTTTTACATACTCACTTATGGAGAATTTGTCACGACATCTTCTCCTCAGGGCATATGCCTCCGTCTATGTGTTTTGGTCTAATATCTCTTATTCCAAAAGAAGGAGACACCACCTTGATGCGGCAATGACGGCCCATCACTCTCCTCTCTTTGGTTTATAAGATATTAGCCAAGATGATTTCAGCCCGGCTAAGGCCTTTGTTGCCAGATCTTATTCATGGATCTCAGACAGGATTTGTCCAGGATCGTTGCATCTTGGATAATATTTTTTGCTTCCACCAGGCCGTAGAGTGGTCACACTCTACTCAACAGCCTCTAGATCTTCTACTTCTCAATTTTGAGAAGGCCTATGACAGAGTAGATTGGGATTTTTTGGAGGGTACTCTTCTTTGGATGGGTTCCCCGCTAGTTGGATCAGAGGTGTGGCTGCACTGTACAGGTTTTCATCCAATGATGTCACCATTGGTGGGCATGTTGATAGAGGTTTCACTCTTTCTTGTTCGGTTTGCTATGGCTATCCTCTAGCTCCGTACTTATTTCTTTTTGTGGCGGATAATATTTTAGACTTTATTCGGGGTCAGATTCTATTCTTTAGAGGATTGCACATGCGTATTGCACAGGAGCAGGATTTGATTGATCAAGAGTATGCAGATGAAACTTTGCTTTATGTATTGTATAGCACAAAACGTACTTTGACAATGTTTTGTGTTGCCAATGGTGCTTGTATCAATTGGCACAAGTCTTATGGCCCGGGGGATTCACTCTATATAAAACCCATATAACACCTGTTTGCAAGAGTAGGGATTTTCTTAACCCCCTTTCACCATATTTAACTATACAACATGTGAATACCCTTATTAAAAATATACCCTTTTGTTCACTCACAGGTTATGGTACATGTAGCCAAGTGACCCCCCCGGGTCTTATGGTATCTTAGTTGCTTCAGACAATGTACCTACTTGGGGGGTTTTTGATGGTTTTACTTGGCTTGCTCTTGGGAAGTCATGCAGATACTTGGGATTTCAGGTTGGCTTTGATATTTCTTCTGCTCAGTAGTTTAGTCCAATTTTGCATGCAATCTGCAGGAAGCCATTGGTCTTTGAGGCACTTATCCTTGGCTGGTCGGCTCGGGGGGTGCACCTTGTGGATAAATTGAGAAAATTTAACAAGATTATATTAACAAAAGGGGTTATTTAATTCAACTTTAGAAAAAAATTGTTAGTTCATAAAAGTAAATAAGAGTTGTTTTATTAGGGAGAAAATTTTAGTTAAATACCTCTTGAACACACGTTATACACATGGCTTTCAGAAGGTGCACCCTCCAAGCTAGTCGGGCTCTAGTAGCCAACCAGGTTATCCTTGCTTTGGCATGGTATATTGCTCCCGGGCGGTCACTTTTCCAAAATGTATCATATCACGTGAGTTAACCGGCGAGGGTTTTTTTACTCAAAAAATGTCCAAAAATGTATACTTTATGTATACATTAGGGGGTGGAGGGGTTTTTTTTATGAGACCCATAGTGATGTATAAAGGGGTATTACTAATAATCTCTTGAATGCACACGATATATGGGACTTTTGAAGAGTGATTGCCCCAAGTCCACCATATCCTTTATCCCTTATAGTTATATAGAGCTCAACTTATTCATACTTGAAGCAATGCAATGCAATCTTTATGCTAATTTCTTCTTGTATACTCTCATTATTTCTTATGCATGTTGATTATGCTTAAGTGCTTGTGATTTGAGAATATGTGTCAATGCAAAAGGAAAAGAAAAAGAGAGTGAAAAGGAGTTAAACTGGTTTGTGTGCGATCAAGTAGATGTAGCTAGAGTACCACAGGATGTGTTTATACAAATAGTCTATAGAATTGCCTCAAGGACTTACTATTCAACCACAAATGTACAAGGAGTTGAGCTACCTGCAAAAAAAATTCTATGTTGAGAAAGAATACCTAACCTTAGTGCTTATAGAATTGTGGACTTGTATAGAAATGGGTACGCAATGCTTGAATGGAGTGAGGTTAGGGAGATGACGTGGAGAGGTAACCCTATAGTAGCAAGCGTAAACCCAGCACCAATTGCTAAACCAAAGGACACTGCATTCTTTGGTGAAACTATAAATCCAATGTGGAACAATCTAGAAACGAGTGTCCTAGCACCTTCTTTTGGAACAATGGGAAGAAGACCAGAGCCTAGACCCAGTGGACCAGGGTTGAATCCCTTTCAAAGTAGGGATAGCGCACCTAGAAGAGGAGGCCATCATTATTTTGGAGAATTGAGAAGACCCAAACCTATGCATATGCCTAGGGAAAATGGACCAAGACCACGACCAAGAGACCAGTGAGAAGACATGAGGATGAATACACCAGAAGAGTAAGACCATCCACATTGCAAAAGATGATAAAGAAGTTTGACAGATCCAAGGATCTTCATGATCACTTTGCTTCATTCAAGCAAGTTGTTCACGCAAAATAGGTTTCTGATCAACATACGCAAATTGAGGGTTTTGGATTGACTTTAGAGGGAAAAGCTATACCATGGTTTCAAAACCAAGATGTCAAATCCTTAACAAAGTTCAAAGGATTAGAAAAGGAATTTATTGCGGCCTTTTCTAAAATGGGGATAAACCACAACACAATAGAGAAAATCTATGCTTTTAAGCAGAAAGATCATGAGTCTATTAGAGACTATGCAAACATATTGAAGTAATACATTACACATTGTCCAATTGACAAAAAACCTAGCCAAGCAAGGTTGATTTCAATCTTCTTAGAGGGCTTGAGAAACAAGATGTTGCATGCTCATTTGTATGCTAAAAATCATACCAATTTCGATGAGTGCTGCTTAGATTCTATGGAGTACAATGATAATTTTGACATATCCAGTGCCTCTAGCCATGGTGGTCGCAAGAACAAAATCTTCTAAAGATATTGATTCTATGGTTCCTTTTGTCAAAGATACCCAACCGGATGAGATATTATAATTGGTGCTAAAATGCTTAGGATGTGTGCGAGCTCCGTTCAGACCCATGTATGCCCAACAAGAACCTATAGGTCCATATAGATGTGGAATTTATGGCGCGAATCATAGGAATGAACAGTGCCCAACACTCCAATACCAACCATTTGCACAAGAGGGACAAATACTTTGGTGCAATGCATGTAGGTGAAACTATACACATCTCACTAAAGATTGCAACCATATAGCAAGAGCCCAAAGAGAGCAAGGATACACTATATTGCAGCAATACAGACTAGTAGAAGGGAATATAGAAAGAGCTTTAGTTCCAATATACTTGGCTGGGCAAGAACAAGCTAGACTGGTGTTAAGGGCTCAACCTCCTCCTCCAAGAACTACTCCTTTGAGATACATGAATGTCAAACCCAATGACCAAGGAATGGAGTTGGTACATGAGTACACCTATTACTATGAAAATGAACAATCATTGATTGATTTAAGCCTTGTATTGGAACTTGAGCAACAAAGTGCACCAAGTTTCTCAAATTCTGATATAAATCAATTGATGTATGTGGCAAACCAAAGGAATAGGAACTACAACCAATTGATGCTACAACAGAGAAATTTGCAAACAACACAGCAGAGACCCTACCAATAACAAACCAGGAAACTGGAATGCTTTAGGTGTGGGGGCCATCATTTTGAGTGCAACTTCCCATACAAGAAACCACCTGTAAATCCAAATACAAGTGTGACGTAGCAATTCTCAATAGTACCCCACTATTGTAAAAATTTGGGTTCTTGAACATTTAAGTAATGACTATCCTGATAATCAACAAAGCAGTAGGGGGGAAAATGGGATTGAACCTCATTGAAATGATTCCCTCACCAACTACTTATGAGACAAAACCTGAAACAAACAATGTACCCTTACAAGTGATCACCAGGCTAAAGTGAATCAAGAAGGAAATCAACAATCATAACCTAGGAAAGAAAAAGATGAGAATGGAAAAAAGAAACTGAGAAGAAGAAAGCCTAGGAGTAAGAAATCAAAGACTAAGAAATCCTTGGATGGTGATCAACCTTTGGTGGATAATATTACTGAGAAAGCATAAACAACCAAGGCAACACTAGCGGAGCCAGCAAATAAAGACCAGGGAGAGATTTCTAATGGATCAATTCTTGTAAAGAAGGTTAATGAGCTGCTAGATGCAATTAGAATGGCATATGAAAATTGCCTTATTGCTCAAATGGAAAGCCCTAAGAAATTGCAAGAATATCCCAATCCCCTTAAAGGAATTGGTGAATCTTGTTGTACATTGACAAATTATCAGGGAGACCTAAGAAATCTTGGAGAGCCAACCTAAACCTCTCACTCAAGGACCAATATCACTAAAACCTAATTTAGAAATTATTCCAAAAGCAAGCTCAAGTAAGGAGCAAGGAAGTGAATCCATGATTCCTTCAATTCCACTGAAACAAAGACCAAGTGTTCAATTAACACCCAACGCCAGAGAAAGTGACAATTTAACAACCGCACATTTAGGAGATGAAATCCCAAAAGTAACAGTATAAAGACATATTTGCATGGAGTTATCGAGACTTGAAAGGTGTAGATGCTGCAATATGTCAACATACTATACCAATGTGAGATGATGCTAAGCCTTCAAAATAGAGGCCATACTCCTATAACAAAAACTTTGCCAATAAGATTAAAGAGGAAATTGATAAGCTGCTAGAAGCTGAGTTCATTGACAAGATCAAGCATACAGAATGGGTATCCCCAATTTTTATTGTACCAAAAGAGAATGGGAAACTCTGAGTGTGTGTGAATCTTAGAAAAGTGAATACGGAGATTGTGCAGGATCACTACCCTTTACCTATCACATACCATGTTTTAGAACGGGTTGCATGCGTAAAAGCATAAATTTTTTTGGATGGTTTCTCAGGATAAAATCAAGTTTCTATCGATGCCAATGATCAACATAAAATGGATTTTGCCATGTAATGGGGAGTGTTTGCCTACAGGGTAATTCCATTTGGTTTGACCAATGCTCATGCAACATTTTAGAGATTAACGAGTCACGCTTTTAAAGAGTATTTGCGGGTATTCTTGGAAATATTTATGGATGATCTTGGAAATATTTATGGATGATCTCTACATACGTTCAAATGAGAGAGTAGAACCCACTCTTCTTACATTGGTATTAGAGCAAGCCACGTTTTCTCATGGGGATCTATGCTTGCCAAGATCGAGCACACGAGGAGGCACCTCTAGCGTCATCATCTTCCTCACAAGGCTGTGATGGAGAGAACCTTCGTTCACGCTTAGATGTTTTTTTTTGTTTTTGCAGCGGTTGGATTTCAGCGCTTGTTGAAGGAGGTGATGGGGCCAAGTGCCCACCACCCATAGCCATAAGGGCGCGCGAAGCAGCACCACAAGCTTACCTTGGGCATAGTCGGCACAAACGCAGAGGTGCTATGGGGGAAAAGCAAGGTAGTGCCGATTGTGTACAAGGAGGGGGCCAGCCCAAGGTTCAACGAAAGTATGGCTGCGCTATGCAAGGGAGACGGCCACTTTTGCTCAAAGCTTGGCCACGGGCCATCAACAAGCAATGCACAAAGCGGTGGCCATGAGGCATGAGGGAGGCAAACAAGCCATGAGGCAAGAGGGAGGCATTGGGCATCACCCAAAACAGCCCACAAGGGCAGCGCAAAAAGAAAAGAAGGCTTGAAAGCAGCCATCAGGGTGTGCTGCAGAGGTGGACACCCGGCATGGGTCATTCCCTATTCTTTACATTTCTATTCATCATAGAAATGACATATATATAAGTACTAGGAGTCTTGAGAAGATGC
Source organism: Dryopteris marginalis (assembly GCA_027576515.1). Taxonomy (NCBI): domain Eukaryota; kingdom Viridiplantae; phylum Streptophyta; class Polypodiopsida; order Polypodiales; family Dryopteridaceae; genus Dryopteris; species Dryopteris marginalis. The sequence goes on from JAODKW010232951.1 coordinate 12,659, forward strand.
AACTTCTTAACCAGCTTAGAGTTTAAGAAATTATGAGTTGCGCCATTATCAACCAAAATACAAACACGTTGCCTATTAATGGTTCCATGCATTCAAAACAACTCATGTGGGCCAAACATTTATTGCCACATAGAAGCAGGCAAACAACACTCATTAGAGGTCTGTGTGTGATACATTTACCACAAAAAACTTAGGAGAATCCTCTAAGGGAAGAACTTGCACTGTGTGCAAATCCTTCTCTTTGCCCTTACCTTTCTTGTTTGGCATCCTTATGCCAAAGCTGTGGACAATCCTTCGTTTTAAGTGTGCCTGAATAGTGAAAGCACAATCAATAGGAGACTGTGAAAGCTTTCTCTTACCACCCTTGGCGTAAGGGTTCAAAGACTTACCTTTCCAAGAGGTTCTGTCAAAGTCTTTATTATCCATGCTATCATCAAAGATTTGCACACTTTGAATGGCTTCCTTAAGCGTCTTAAGTTATTGGATTTGTACCTTGGCTTTGTAGTCTTTATGTAGCCCATGTATGATCCCTTGCACCTTTTAAAAGTCATCCAACCCCTTAATTTTGAGAATTGTGGCATGATACTTGGAGATGTATTTGGTTAGTGTAAAATTTTCCATCCTACATTGATCCTATGCATTCCAATTAAAATCATACTCGTTATCAAGAAGCAACTCCCTACAAAACATAATTTCAAAACTTTTCCAAAGTATTGGGTTGAGCATGCTCATCAATGCTAATCCACCACTTGTAGGCCATACCTTCAAGTGAAAGAATAGCTTCCATAGTAGAAATAGAATCCAATGTGCTACGCAATTGATGCAAATCCCTCCACTTTTGTAGAAAAGTGGTGACCGCATCCTTATTGCAATCTATTTCCTCTCGTTGTAACACGGGAGGTTTCAAGTTCATAAACATCTTTGTAGCCTCTTGTGAGCCTTTAGACATAGATGCTTCAGTGCCTTGGAAAACACCTTTGTATGGGGAAGCACATGTGGATGCCCCATCCATTGTAGGTGGTGTCGGGATAGTCAAAGCAATCATGGATATGAATTGTCTCATCATGGCAACAAGTTGTGTGACATTAGAATTGAGTGCAATAAATTTGCTTTCAAGTGTGCCCACGGGTGCGCTCATTGCGTTGAAATATTGCATATCAACTAAACCATGATTTACCTCTTTGGCATCTTGCACGGCGTCATCTTGTGCCGTGTGTGCGGTATCATCATGCATGTGATCTTGCGTAGAGGGCATGGTACTCAATGCATGATGGGCAAGAGAAATACCTTGATTGAAAGAACTCTAAACACAAAAACTTCAGTATTGGGACTTGGATGGGAGAGAGTATTCACCAACTTGGTTGCATGCATTTGAAAAAGAGAGAAAATATCACATGCAATTGCCCTTCAAAAATTAAAATACATTCTTCAAATTAGCTGCAAGAATCTTGTGAATGGCAATGCACATGCAAGTCATTGCATGCAGATGGAGAAATCACCAAATCTCTTGTTTCTTTGCTTGAATCCTTGTAGAAAAGAAGATATCTCCCACTCAAAGAAGAGAGGTTTGTTTTAAGAGAAGAGATGAGAAAGAATTCTTACAAGATAAGCTTATAACTACAATATTTTGATAAAAGAACACCAAAAAGTCTTATCCTAGTGGTATTGGTCTCTGGCAATTAAGCATGCATGGGGAAAAACACTACTGGGATGGGTGACCTCTCAGGAAGTTTTTCCTTAAAGCATGTAGGTGTGCCTCGCGCGCAGCCAACAAAGCCTCGATGCCCGTATATCTGTATGTCTGTCTATGCCTAGAGTTTCATGCAGGTGAGTGCCTTTGCCTATATTTATGTTACAGATGCTACAGCAATCCACACGTGGTTGCGTGCCTCTATTATCTTTTGTTACAGACTGCGCTGCAACCCTCTTCTAATACCATTGTGAGGTTGCCGGCCTGCCCACCAACCTCAGTCATACGCCATAGCCATGCATAAATAATGCATGGGGAAGGAGGAGCTGACATTTGCACCCAATCGCTCAAGATAGATAGCCTATTCTTGCATGTGTTGCTTTTTAGCTATACTTAGCCATGCTTGTTCACACTACAAGTCTATCCGTGTGACCCCTCGATCCACTGGCTAACCATTGACCCCTAGACCCTGTAAATGCCCAAGCACCCTAACACTTGTTTGCACTTAACGTTATATGGTTGAGCTATTTCCTAGGATCTTATCCTCTTAGGACCATTGTCTTGATAGATACAGGGACTCCAACCACCATGGGAGCTTTACCACCTTGAAGAGGGGGGGAGATGGAGAAGCTTTGAGCAAGAGGGTGCTTCCAAGAAGACCAAGGAGGGGACCTTCAAGACTTACAAATGATGCAAATCTTTGGCAAGAAACAGATTAGATTTGGCCAAGGGGGTGGGGGCTTTATATACTAGCAAGGAGGAGAGAGGAGAGAGAAAATATAGCAAGAGAGAGGGAGCATTTATTTTCTCTGTAAGCATGTGATAAAGGACCAAAAACATGTGAGAGGGGTGCATCAAGCATGTGAAGGGGTACCCAATGTAATAGAGCCCTCAAATTCCAAAACTATGCATTCATTCACATTTATTTCCCCACAATTGGAGGGTCCTTGGTCACATATATGAGAAAGTCAAAGGGGTATTCCTAGCTTTAAAGAATTTTTACTAGAAGTTATCCATCTAATTTCTAGTTACCAACTTCAATTGAATTTAGGTCCTTCTATATTAATCCTCCTTCTTCTAAGCCTTTTTATTTATTCAAAATAAATAATTTATTTATCCCAATTTAAATAATCAATTAACATAAGATTACTTTCACACCAATATCCCCAAAAGAGTCCCAAGACTTGGCAATTTGCACTAACTTATATAAACAAATAGTCTTCCAATTAAATTTACAAGGTTAAGACTCAAAAATACTTCAGCATTTCAAAATTTCAATTACAAGAGTGACTCCCATGTTTCAAATTTCTCAATTACAAAAGGGTAAGATAAGAAAGAAGGAAAGATTTAGATTGAGCATGACTCAAGAAAAGATAGGTGGGAGAGGCACCTTACACATTCTTAGATTTTTGAGAACATGGTGGTGTACCCAGACCGTTATCCAAGTAATGTTCTACCTTCTTGTAATCCACCTGGTCTGGGTTCCATACCTTCTTGAGGGAAAATGAGACAAGTCATCATCTCCACCAGGGCTTCCTAGTTTGCCCAGCTAGACACTATTACATGATCCATGATCTTGGTCCCTGGTTGAGGATGGCCATGGCAAATCTTGCCATATTTATTAGAAAGTTTTCATTACTTTTTCCATCAATATATATAATACTAATATTTAGTGAGTCAATTAGGAACATGTACTTCCTTTTGTTGATTGCTGCCTTGTCCAATCAACAATTCAACGGTTCTCCTCATCCCAACATAGATGGCCTCCAAATACAATTTCCAAAATTCTTTTATGCGGGGAAGGCCCAACGGTATATATACTTAGATTTATTTTACAACATAGTCAACAAAGTGGAGATTAGGCGGTGTGCCCATTAGGATGGTCATCTCTCTATCTTAAAATATAGTCCCCCCTAGATAAGGACATTGCCAAGAATCTGTGAGCATTTCACTTGGCTAGGTCATCTCTTTGTTTTACAAT
>JAODKW010232952.1:0-10669 GCA_027576515.1 Dryopteris marginalis
ACAAAACAAACTGTTCCCAATGAATGCGATACGAATGAGGAATTGAATAAATATTTGAATGATTCAAAAAGTTTATACTTGCAGATAATATATACTAGCATCAAAACAAAATACTGACTCAAGACTCCAGAACCACTAACTGGAGAGCCCTAGTATCCCTGGGCCTCCCATCCGCCCACTCTCCTATGGACGAGCGGCCTTTCCAGCATCGACAAACATGGGCCCTCTTGACCACCTCAGGAACTAGTGTTACCTTGAGGCCGCTTCTTTGCCCTCGACTGGGTCCGTTTATTCTCAAAAGGATTCAATACCCACTGATGAGCGAATGAAGGTCTATCAGTGAGTTTAGGCGCATTGCCTCTTTGGGGCTTCTTAACCAGTAAATAACCATTGCGTACACGATCCAATCTTTCAGGTAGTGCCGCCCAATGGGTGAAATCAACTAAATAACCATCGCGTACATGGCTCAATTTTTCAGGTGCCGCCGCCCAATGGGTGAAATCAATTTGTTGGCTCATCGACCTCAGCTGCATGAAACCTCGGGGGGTTCACTATGTATAAACCCCCTATAACACGTGCGTTCAACAAAATGGATTTTAAGCACCCCTCATACCCATTATGTATGTATATTTTTGTAACTCCATAAATAAATTATACCCCTTCTGTTGAATGCATGTGCTATCTTACATATACTTTAGTGGAACCCCCAGCCATCCAAGTGAGTACCACATCCAACTCATGGCAATCAAATCATCAATAATACAATCTCATATAATTGCACACACTTAGTGCATTCAAAGCCATTCATATCTTTCAATGAAAAGATGAATCCATGCATCATCATGTCACAAGAAATCCAAACTCATGACACTCTGGTCATCAATCAGCATAGCAGCATAAATCTCACAGAAGTGCACACACTCAATGCATTCACACAATTCATATTTTTCAATGAAAAGCTCAACACGACATCATCTTGTCCACAAGGATTCCCAACTCATGACACTCTGGTCATCCATCATCAAATAGCAAGACAACTCTCATATAACAGCACACACACAGTGCATATCTCAATACACCATAATTCTCATCTAACACTCACAGTACATTCATCACTATTCATATCTCAAAACATAGGAGTCATCACACGGCATCCTCCCGTTCTCAAAGAGTCACAAAGTAGTTCATAATTTCATCCAATTCCTTCTCTAGGGCCAAAACTGCCCCAAATTTTTCCAAGTGCTAGAATCACTAGGCGGTCAACCTTTCTCGCCTCCTATTTTGCAGAGATGATAATTCTCAGCCTATTTGGAATTTTGAAAAACTTAAAACATCAAAGTTGTAGATCTCTAGAAAATCTACAACTCTGGTCCATGGTCATATCTCTCACCGTTTCTCTTTAAAACATGAAAACACAAGCACAGATTTCATAAATCTGCGCAAAAAACAACAAAATAGTAACAGGTACCTGTTTGCGACTTGATTTTCTCCCAATCTAAAAGGGATGTCAAAAAAATCATACTCTTAGCTATTGTAGTCCTCTGCATAAGCTACAATTTTGCAAAAGGAAGTTTCATCAAATTCCTCACAAAACAGAAGATACAGTCTCTATAAAATGACAAAAATCACTGCTGTAGCCACAATTTTTCTCTCTCTAGAAAGTATATGAAGTGATATATGATGAGAGCTTAAGGAAGTCATGTCTAGCCATGAATAGTATGATAAAGAGAATATATTCCAGAGGTATCTTCATCTTCGTTCACACACCAATAGTGTTCCTCTATCTCTTCTCTCTCTAACCGCTCTCTAGCCATGGAAAGTTTTGAGAAGGAAAGGGATGAAGAAAATAGCTATGGCTAAAAGAACCTTGCATACACACTAGATTTAAGCAAGAATAACTCACAAAGTTATCTCTTATGCTTCTGATACCTCTGTTTCTCCTTCTACTGCGAGAAGATGACTCTGTATGTGTGTAGATCTCTAAGAAGAGCTTCTCGAGATCAACTACTCCGCAAAGAACCTCTCTCCCTTACCCAAATCATCCTTCTCTACTTGCCGGCGGTTCTTCACCTTCTTGCCGGATACTATAAGCTTGCTCTCCTCTCTCTCTGCCGCTTGCCGGATACACACACACACACCTTCAACTCAAAAACACACCATCTTGAGGGTAGGGATCCACTTTTTTGCATGCTTTTTCCTCCTCCTCTACTTTTCTTACCCACTTTTCACCTACTTTAACCATTGCCACAGATTTTCTTAGCCCTCTACTTCACGCGCAGCACATGTTCTGGCTCTCGCGTTTGGCCGTTTCCCGATCCCATAGTGTTCCCGCATTAATTTTTCTAATTCTTGGGTTTCCCACATTTAAAATCTTACTTAAAAATTTTCCTGCATAGTTGCTCAAAAACTTCTCGGGTGATTAAAATAACTTTGGAATTTGTCTTTCCAAGTCCGAAATAATTTTTATTCAGTAAGATCCACAATAATAAAAAAACACAAAAATTAAAAAGTGCATGTATTAACATAAAAGACTTTTACAAAATCATCTCAGCCATAAAATACCAACATTAGAAGAGAGGGACTTTCAAGATTAAAGTAGTTCCGTAACATACTTTAGTCAGGGTATCTAAAACAAAAACCATCTATTGCTGGCTTGCTATCACCAAAATCTTGTATTGCACCTTTATATACTTAATATATTATTAGACTAAATAGTTTAAAACAAAGTCCTTAAGCCTATGGAGGAGAACCATGTGAGGTTTTATAAGTGATAAGTATCTGCATGTTTAACCATAGAAGTTCCAAGAAAACAAAACACGGTAAGTTAGGAGAACATGTCCCACGTGCTGCCTGCATTTTCCATTACCTTTTGATAAAAATATCCATTTTAATTAAGAATTTATTTTTTAAACCGTTTTCTAACCCAAAGTGGGATTATTAAACCAAATTATTTAACTAGGGCAAGGTCCTATCAGATGCACTTCAAAGCAGGTGCACCATCAAGCATTGAAGTTTTCCAAGATGCAATACACATCAAATAGTATAATGAGTGTCCTTCCATACTTAAAACATCATAACAAATGCCCTTCAAGATCATATCAGATGCCCTTATGACATTATCACGCTTTTGGTGCTAAGTAAGGGAAGACATTGCAAGGCATGGCTTGAGACTCTCAATAATAAATGGGTATGGAGCTATCATAGCTCAGCCAAAAACCCGTCTTAAACCAAAGGAATCAAGCCCATATTTGGAGAGGTTATGAAAGGCTGGTTAAGCTGGGGATAACATTTGTAATAATCAGAACCTATTATGCAGCATAAAAGAACCTTTCCAACAAATATTATCACCATCACATCTTGCTTTAAAAGTTTTCGAGACCAAAGCTTGAACAAAAGCTTAATAATTTCAAAAGATTAAAGAAAACAAGCTAATACATTACAAATTAAAAGGCTCAATATTGTCCAACTTCTATTGCTAAGTAGGGTTAACCCCTCCCTGTAATTTATAGGTTATATAGGTCAAAAGGACCCGCTTTTATGGTTCCATATCAATTTGTTAACCTTTACTACAAGAGTAGTATATTAGAACATTATAAACATGCATAGGATGCTAAGCATAGCATCATGATCTAATTCCTCAATAGCTTAGTAGATAGGAGTTACATAAGAACATTTGCTTTAACTATTTGAAATGAGAAAATTACTTTTAGCCTACCTATCATTACCATTGCATGATTGGCATAGCATCATAGTCACCTTCTCAATCAGCTTGATAAGAGAAGATCCAAGCAAGACCAATAGGTATTATGACGTTTTAACGAGTACGTACTCTTTCAAAACCCATAATCTCATTAATGAGTATTAATTTATATGATCCTTGCACATTCCTCACATCCAAGTAAATTTTCAAATTAAGATAGGTTCAATCAAGTAAGCAATATTTATCTCCAAATATCACCACTCGTGTATGTGAAAAATATTCAAACAAACAAGTGTGAGCTTCCAACACTTTTACCTATCTTAGTTAACAACTTGTGATTTTATTTCAGATCAGTACTATTTACCTACGGGAAGATTAAGTGTTAGATTAAGTATCATGTAGTCATGTACTATTTACTGATGGATAGATTAACCTTTACATAATATTTGGAATCAAGACTTGAAATGTCATGTTCAAATTTTGATGATGAGTAGGTTAGTCATTATTCAAAAGCTTAAGGTGTATGAGTAGGTATTATTATGAATTTAACTATACAAACCAGTCATCATTACTTTATAAGATAACCCAGTGTGGTTGGCCAAGGCATTGATGAGGATACTAAGCATCATAGCCTAACCTCCATTAGATTGAAAAGATAGGAGCCAAATAGGGCCAATGGGTAATAATGTTGAAATAAGAAAAGCACTACTAGCCCCTATACCAATGTTAGTAAGTGTTTGTAAGATTAGATTAATCTTTAAGCTATTGATGAAGATAATGTAATAGACTAAGAGCATGCTCCCGCAAACCCAAGTAACCAAGTAGCCAAGTAAGATGACATCCTAATTTTTGTCTTTTACACTTTCATGTGAGCACAAACAAAGTGGAAAATACTTAAGTATTGTGAAGGATTTTGCTACTTGGCCTCAAAAGGGAAAAGTAGCCAAGGGGGAGGCCAAGTAATGTGACATCATCATTCTCCCATAAAGAATGCTGTATGTGGGTAGGTCTAATTGCCTACAGTTTGCCTTCATGTTTCAAGGGCTAGAAGAAGGGGGGTACGTTCATAAAGAATGTGTATCAATATGACAACCCAAATTGGTACAAAGATTGTAAATTGTATGGGGCGGGTCAACCCACCAAATAAAATTTTGGTGTCTAATTCTTATAATGGAAATCCTCCATAGTTAATTCAAATATGTTTTATGGTTAATTGAAAGCACGATTTCCTACAAATCCCAATTTCCTAGGTATGTTTCCATCTACAAGTATGACAAGGCCTACCTCCCCTCAATGCGTATAGGTGCACAACAAAGGTGGTAATAAGTATAAAACAAGGAGGAGATCCCCATAATAATAAGGATGTCAAAGGGTATGATTATGGATCATCCAATTGTACATCTACAATAGCCTTTTAGTGGTGCAAGTAGTTATCAAGCTTTGGTTCCCATCTTTCCTAGTGGTGCAAGGAGTTATCAAGGTTTGGTTCCCATCTTTCCTAGTGGTGTTAAAAGATAGTAGTCCCTCAAAAGTGGTTTCCATGGGGTTAGGAAAACGAAGTAGCCACGCAATGCAAAAAACCCCAATTATGCAAGACTGGGTACCCACATGGTTAGGAATACAATGGAGTCAAGCAATGGGTCCATACGGGGTTTTAGGAAAATACAAAGTTAAGGGACATAATTTGAGAATAAGGATAAAAAAGGCCAATAAAGTATAAGGCTAGTACAGTTGAAGAATTCTATACAATTGAACCACAGGCCAATGTTCCCAAAAAATTGGCTTTTAGTGTGTTAAAAATTGGATCTTGTTCAAGTTTCTTGGTATGGGACTTACTTTGTCCTTAAGAAGCGTGTAAAATTTTGGCGTAGACAATGGAGCCGAGCATTGTAAAAGACCAAGCACCGTAAAAGACCATGTACTCACTGCCAAGAAATGTAAATGTATATTATTCTGTGTATGTGTGTGTGTGTACCTCCCCAACCCCGAGAGCTTAAATCAACACAAGTGGAGCATCAGGCTAATGTTTGAATAGCCTACTACCCACCAAAGGTGTAAGATAAGTCAAATAAAATCTTCCAAGATAGTCTGGGATTAGCTAGAATGTAAGCAAGAGCCAGTAAGGTTCAAAAAAGGCATCATTTGTTATGTAATCTAGGGATCAACCCACACAAGCTATGGGTTGATAAGAAAATCACCCATAAAGGTGTATGAAAAGGCCACCTATTAAAGTGTATGAAAAGCACAGGGGGGTTACTCTATGTAATATCCATATAGTACCTTCATGCAAGAGTATTTAAAATACCCCTAAAATTATATTTTCACTTTTTTTTAAACAATTTATTAATCCCCTCCATATGTGGACTGTTTCAAAATTTCAATTTCTTATACCCCTCCATGAATTCACATGTATAAATTGAACTAGGTAGCTAATTATAAAACCCCCTCTCCCGTATGTATACATATGTGAATGTCCCTATTAAAAATATACCCCTCCGCGCATGCACATGTTATGGTACATGTAGCCAAGTGACCTCCCCGCGATGAAAAGGCCACCTGATAAGGTTTGAAAAAGGTTGGCCCCTAAATAAAGCATTTGGTGGTCCAATTGTATAATTTTCTTGAGCGAAACAATTGGTAGATCAAGTCTTTTGAAGATCAATGCAAAGAGAGTTTAGACAAGGAAAGAGTTATTTCTCTTTGGAGAAAGTCGTGTTTAAACATGTAAATCTAGGTTTCACAAGCAAAACAAAAGAATGAAAAAAAGAAGGTCAAGTGTTTCAGACTCTAAGGGCTCCCAAAAGTTTCACCATTAATACATTATGTGTGTTAGCTATTATAGTGAACCACAAAAAAAATCATGCTTAAGGTAAAATTAAAGTGCACACGTTAAATCAAAGTGAACCATTCAAATCTGGAAATTAAGAGAAAGATACATTTAGGATACATGAGGTACTTGAACAAGGTTTGAAGTACAAGGTTTAGTAAATCAAGGTTTAGAATAAAAAATCATGTGAAAAGTTTGTTTGCCATCACCAAAACATGATCAAAGGACGAGCCAGACTCTTAGATTTGCAAGTGAACTAGCTGCTTAACTGCCACCATCATCACCAAACTTAAGTTAGCACTTGGAATTTTGAAAATATCAAAAGACAGGTGTCGTGGCCATCTCATATTTGTTATCAATGTCAACAAGTATGGGAGCATGTGGCACCTTAGTCTGAAGACATATTTGTGTTTAACTTTTAAGGGTTTGAGCTCAAACTAGTTCATTCTAAAATTTCCAAGGTGAAGCATATTTATAGCCTCAGGTTTTTAAGCATGGTGAGAGTTCTATCCCATACTTCTAGACTACAATGTTCAATCAAGTTAGAGCAACCTATAATCTGAGTGCTTTATAAATATGAAGACCTTGTACAAAATTTCATATACTTACCTTGTAACCTGTAATCAAAAGGTATCCATTTTCAATTATACAAGTATCTAATTGTCAATCTATACCTAATTATGGAGGTAAGCTTTGCACTTAGTTATCCTTTGAATCAAAACAATTATAGCATTTAAATAACTTATCTTAATCCATCAAGATCGGAGCTTGGATGAAAAAAACCTTGTTCTTCCTGTTCTCCTAATATTATTCATGGTTATTCACCCATTATGAAGCCTTTCAAAAAAGACAATAATAGATTATTAACATAAATCAACAGTTCAAGTTAATGTCAAAAAACATCATTTTCAAATTGTTCAAGGCATTCAAACTTTCTAGTGCTCATGCGGGGAAGACTTGTTTACAATTTATAAGTAGGTGTAACAAACCATTATGTTCATCAGTTTTTATAGTTTTAGTCCATGTAGAAAGTCAATTATGTATATAACTACTTGAGAAAAGATATTTTAATATCTTTTATTAAAGACTCCTTAGGGGGCAAGTTCGATGTAATTTAAATATACCCAATATGATATAAATGTTAAAAACAAAGAGAGCAGGGCAACTGGCAATGAACTCCAACTAGCCAAAAGGTGTACATATTGAGATTTTTATTTAGTTGTGTATTCCAAAATTATACCTATTAAAGTGATCAATTTCAAGTCAAGCCCAAAAATGCGTCCAATCCAAGGATTATTTAACTAATGCACATGCATGTTGTGTCAGATTATGTACCCTTGCTAGTCAGATTTAGATGCAAGACTCAAAGGAGAGTAAATAATGGGTCCCCCGTTGTTTAAATTTAATGTGTCATTTCTTAAGGACAAGAAGTTCTGCAGTGCACTCAAGGCTACATGGTTGGAAGCTAGAGAATAGGGCAGTGACCCATACAGTAGATGGGAAGCAGCCATGCAAACCATAACAACAGTAGCCAAGAGGGAAGGCAAATCTAGAGCCAAAGCCAGAAGGCGAGAAACAAATGCATTAGAGTATGTGTTCATGTGTGTAAGAGAAGCATGTGGCTCAAATATCCAAAACCCATATATGCTCCAACTACTCCACAATCTTGAGGAGGGTGCCAAAACATCAAAAACCATAAGGGTTGAAGCGGCAAGAATCCAAACAGGCCTACATTGGTTTAGTGCGGGAGACACTCCAAGTAGAGTATTCTTCAAATCCCTGAGAGCCAAAAAGGATGCTGATTTAATCAATGCCATTGAATGCCCAGATGGGAGGGTCACCTCAGATGAGGAGGAAATCAGGCAGCTTTTTGTTGGAAGCCTCTCCAGCATAGTAGGGACACCATTGGATGTGATAGATGACTACCAAGCTAGACCAAAGCAATTTCTTTAGCCAGTGGAAAATGCAATCACTGATGAAAAAAGGTTACTGCTAGGCATGCCATTTTCTCTCTATGAAATAGAGTATGTGGTGAAGTCACTAAAGTGTGAGAAAACACTTGGCATAAATTGCATTCAAGCAGAGGTTTTGTAGAAAATTGTAGAATATGTTGGACAAGATATATGTGACCTTATGAATGCATGCAAGAGAGATGGACATATGCCAAAGGGCATCAACACTGACCTAATCAAACTCATACCCAAGAACAATGACAAACTAGAGGTTAAGAATTGCAGACCTCTTACCATGCTCAACACAGTATACAAGGTCATGTCCAAGGCTTTGGCAAACAAAATCAAGTCACTACTGAGTCAGAAAGTACACCCCATCCAATATGGATTTGTACAAGGGAGGAGCATCCATGAGGCCATATTAAATGGCATTGCTGCAGTGGTCTGGGCCTCAGAATAGGTAAAAGAGTATGTAATGGTCAACATGGACCTTGATAAAGCATATGATAGAGTTGGTTTGGAGTTCCTGATTGTTGTCATTGAAAAAATGGGATTTTGGAACAATGGTTGTCAATATGGTTAGTACCCTTGTTAGCAAAGCATATGCAGCAGTCCAAGTCAATGGGATTTGGAACAATGTTTGTCAATATGGTTAGTACCCTTTTTAGCAATGCATATGCAGCAATCCAAGTCAATGGATATGTCTCTAAGCAGTTCAAACTTTGCAGATCAGTGAGACAAGGTTGCCCTTTGGACCCACTACTTTTTGCAATAGCTATAGACCCTCTTCTAAGGAATGTTGACCTATTGATTCAGAACGGCACAATCAAGCCACTGCCAATGCCACAAGGGCCCCCCTTTGCATGCCAGCTATTTGCAGATGACAATTGCAACATTGTCAAATGTGATGGAGAAAACTTATCAGCACTGATGTAGATTTATGATCAATTTTGCAATGTATCAGGCTCTAGGATAGCCTATCATAAAACATAGTTCCTTAAGCTAAGCTATGCTGATAGATCTGACTGCCTCAGTGAGTTCCAACTGAAGGACATTGGCCTTGGCAAGGTAATCAGATACCTTGGCTGTCTAGTGGGGTGTGGTCTAACAAGCCATCAATGCTTTTGCTGGCTGCAATAGAAGATCAAGCAAAAGGTTCAAGCCAGAGCCCACTTGAGGCTTAGTATAGCATGTAAGCTCATTGCATTAAGACATATACTGATGGCACTCCCAGTATATGTAGCCTCCATGATCAAATTCTCCAACTCAGATTGGGACAAGATGGCAAAGTTGCTGAAAGAGTTCATGTGGCACTTTGTAGACAATAAGTTATGGGCTTTCATATCATGGGAACAGGTATGCTCAGAAAATAAAGATGGTGGATGGGACATCCCAAACATCATAGAAAAGGCAAAAATGTTACTGGACAAGTGGCTAGGAAAATTAGACTCCAACCAACCAGGGCCCTAGTCACTAAGTGGAAGATATTTGATGCTAAAGTAGAGGGATATCACTGGCCACATGCTCACTGGGTTGATAAACTTATGTTCCCAGGCCCAATAAAAATCAAAGGAGCAAAATTGCTTCAAAAGCTAATAAGCAATTGGAAAGAAATCCTCACACAGGCCGATTGGAAAGGCAATGGGAGAGCAAACTCATCCCTATAGCAAATCATTTGGCTTAGCAAAGCTGTTATGAAGGAGAATAAGCCAGCACGGTCTGGCTAAGTGAAAAACTAGCCAAAAGGATAGAATCAAAAGGGCTTGCTATGTTTAATGACATATGGGATAGGAATGCTTAGAAGTGGACTATCCCTGTAGATAAGTGGGCCACCTTAAATCCCAGTGAAAAAAGACACATGCTCAGAAGTGGACTATCCTTGCAGATAAGTGGGTCACCTTAAATCCCAGCAAAAAAAGACACATACTCCACATCTTGAGAAACATTAAGTACAATTGGCCCACAGCTGTCTGCTTCTCAAAGGAACAAAATCTTAGAGAATGGGAGTTGAACAATACAAGGTTAGACAAGAGATGTAAGAGAGTCAGATTCACTAACAAATGGATTGAGAAAGTGGTAACCATCTGGGACAAAGAGAGCTGCAAACTCACCTCTAGCTACTGCAGGAAGAGGTCCAAAGATATCTTAAAATCCACAGGCTCAGGTAGGCGTGACATTCTCATCTGGAGA
>JAODKW010234061.1:0-10668 GCA_027576515.1 Dryopteris marginalis
CTTGTCTTTCACGTGTGCAGTGTGCAAGCCCACGTGTGTGCCTCTTACACTAGAGAGAGAAAATAAAATCAATTTTTGATTTTTGAGGAGACAGCGTGAAGATTTTCATTCCAGAGAGCACTATTCCGATCTTGGGCTGCAACGTGCAAGCAACACACACACCGGATCACCAATTCAAAGCCACCAGTGTGGTCCCCTCACAATCCTCTACACACACTGCTCTTCTTTCAACAAATTTGGTGCAGCAGCGTTAAAGCCAAAAATTCGGTGCTCTTCTTCTTGGAGCAACGTGTAAGAATACCCACCTTTTGGAAAATCTCATGCGTGTACTCAATATAACAGAACTTGGCTCTACAAGCGTGAAAGCCAGCTTTTTCTCAATATAACAAGAGAAGCAGTGAGTAGTTTTTAGTCTTGATATAGACACCAGTAGCGTGAAGGCATTTTCCTTCTTATTGCAACAGCGTGAAAAAATCTCTCTCTCTCTTTCTCACGTTGCCGTGTAGCAGCGTTAAAAGCCTTTTCTTTCAAGCGTTGCAATCTTGCAGCCGTTGCGCAGCGCTTGGAGGAGAACTACCAGCGTGGAAAGCCTCAGCAGCAGCCAGCCCATGAGTATTTTTTAAGGACAAGGGGCTACAATTAGTGTACTGCAGAGCTCCTCTACTTTCAAGCAATCGGCTCCACACCCACGCAACATATTCTCCTGCGGAAACTTGCAATACCTCTTGTGTGTACACACTACAAGGTAACAATCATAGCCACGTGCTCTCTTTGTAGCGTAAGGACTTGGCAGCAAATTACAAACCTCTCTTTTTTCAGCAGCAAGATATTCTCTCTTCAATACAAGAAGATCACTGCTCTACACCGTACATGCCCAAATTCATCCGAATTGCTGGTCATGGTAATACACAAGGCTATTAGCATCGCAATGCTTTGGATGTCTTTTACGCAATTTTGGTTGCTCTCTCGCTCAGGTCAAGGCTATTGCAATTTCTAAACATTATGGTTCATTGCTCGCACGCCAAGGTCACGACTCTTTTCTGCAATTTTTGCAATTGGAGTTGCAAGAGTTGCTACACTAACTCAAGTGAGAAGGCTTGGGTTCCAAGCTTTGCTCCTATCAATTAGAATCTAGAGATTGTTTTCAAACGCCGTTTCAAAGCGTTCCAATTGCAGTAACCTTCTAACCACATGTTGCAGAACAACGTGCAGATGTGTATGCCTACCTCTTCAAGTGCTTTTGCGCTATCAAACCAATTTGCAGTAGCAATAGCCTTGGTGAATTGAGTATGCATCCAATGGATATTGTCTTAATACACACAAGTGTAGAAAAAAGAACACATACACAGAGACGCTGTTGTGCAGAGAAACTGTCAATTGAATTAATGATCGCGTAGCCACGAAGGGCTTTGTACAAGCGGATACGTCGTTCCAATTCTGGGAACGTTTCAGTCATTTAAATGTTATAACCTTAGACTAAAAATTATCCTAAGGTTAAAGTGTCCAAGTTAATAAATTCAACACGCCTCCTTAACTAGGACAGCTTTGAGCTTTGACCAGTCACTCTGACAAGACCAACTTCTTTGCAGCAACTTTCAAACTTATCGGTTGAAAGAGGCTTTGTCATGAAATCCGCCCACATAGTATTTGTCGAAGTATGCTCCAAGAACAGCTTCTTTTCTTCGACAAGTTCCCTTATGAAATGGTACTTTAAATCAACATGCTTTGTCTTT
This sequence comes from Dryopteris marginalis, assembly GCA_027576515.1. Taxonomy (NCBI): domain Eukaryota; kingdom Viridiplantae; phylum Streptophyta; class Polypodiopsida; order Polypodiales; family Dryopteridaceae; genus Dryopteris; species Dryopteris marginalis. The sequence continues at coordinate 1,734 of JAODKW010234061.1, forward strand.
TCAGAATGCTTTGGGTTACTGGCCAAGTATATGCATGAGATGTTATCGCAAAAGATCCGCAACGAAGGTCGTGGAATCATTTGCAATTCCTCCAATAGCATTTGTATCCAAAGTCCTTCCTTAGTAGCTTGAGCAACTGCTACATATTCAGCTTCCGCCGAGGAGAGTGTCACCGCTTGTTGTCGTTTGGAAGACCACGTGATTGCGCCTCCTGCAAGTAGAAACACAAACCCCGAAGTAGATCTCCGCGAATCCAAATTCCCCCCCCAATCGGAGTCAGACCATCCAAGCAAAGCGGGAGGATGACTCAAAGATTGAGAGCGAGAATAGCAAATGCCAAGATTTTTAGTGAAATTCAAATAACGGAGTACCCTTTTGAAGCTTTTCCAATGGCGGATGCCCGGATTATGCATGAAACAAGAAAGGAAGTTGATAGCATAACAAATATCGAGGCGAGAACCACTAACTAAGTATCTAGTTTTACCCATGCCTTGTGAATATGGAAATTGTTCCATGTACGCCTTGTCTCGTGAAAAGACAGGACAGTCACGAGCTGTGAGCTTTGAAGTGACGGGCATAGGAGTAGAGGATGGCTTACAGTTGGCCATGCCAAAGTGTGAGAGAATCTCCTCAACAAACTTAGATTGATGGATAACAAGAGTGCCTAATTCCCTATCACGTGCAACTTGGATCCCTAAAAAATATGTAAGGGGTCCTAAGTCGGTAATAGTGAATGCAGATTGGAGTTCTTGTTTTGCTTGTGTAATGATTTCCTGTGTGGAGCCTAGAAGAGGTATGTCATCTACATACAAGGCAACTACTAAAAGTTGTGACCCTTGATGGCGTGTGTAGATGTTTGGTTCAGTGTGAAGTCTTGTGTAACTCTTTGAAAGCATGAAAGTGTTAAAACGCTGGTACCATAATCTAGGTGATTGTTTTAAACCATACAAAGACCTATGTAAGCGACAAACATAATGAGGAAGGGTAGAGGACTCAAACCGCGGAGGTTGAACCATGTAGATTTCTTCGGGTAGATCGCCGTGAAGGAATGCGGTTTGAACATCAAGGTGATGAAGTTCAAGGTCGAGGGCAGCCGCAAGAGCAAAGAGAAGTCGAAGCGAGGACATGCGCAACACCGGCGAGAAGGTTTCGTTGTAATCAAGGCCTTTCTCTTGGCTGAATCCACGGGCAACCAGGCGAGCTTTGTAGCGGGCGATGGAGCCATCAGGATGGAGTTTGCGTCGGAAAACCCATTTGCAAGTAATGGGCTTTCGATTCGACGGAGGTGGTACAAGCGTCCAAGTGCGGTTGGCCTCCAAAGAAGACAACTCGGACTGCATGGCTGCCTTCCATAAGGTTGCTTCAGGACCGGAGAGAGCTTCATGGACCGTGAGTGTTGATTCATCAGGAAGAAGAAGTACATCAGAATCAGCGACATAAGCTTGCTCAGTGAAAGACGAGCCAAACTCCGCAAGGAGAGCATCAAGCCTTTGAGTGTCTTGATACAGATCAGCAATAGTTCGAGTGCGAAGAGGTTCAGCTGGTGAAATATCTGATGTAGAGGCTGAGGTCAGATCAGCGCGACCATTGATTAAGTCACCAGAAGAGGTAGAAGGTATTAACGAAACATCTGCATTATGTGGGTTGAGGGGATCTAGAGTAGAAAGCTTCAACGTAGAGGTTTGAAGTGGGAAGTCTGGAAGCTTTCGGTTGGTTCTTTTTGAAGTAGCGCCCCAAGTAGAGGGAGGATGCTCATAGTACTCCAGCAATTTTGCTGTGCGTTCACCTGTAGTGCGCTGAGGCGTTTTGTAGACAGAATGGTGCTGATTGTGGGTAGCGCCCCTTGGGGGAACAGGGGCAGGTGTGACAGGCTGATTCAAAACTGAGGGCGCTGCTGGTAAAGGCAGTGGAAGAGGAGGTGGGGGAAAATGCACAGGTGCCAAGGGATCGGGGAATTGCCACTTCCCATAAGAGGAAGATGACGATGCAGAATTTCCCAAATCAGAGGTTTCATTTGTGACGGATGGTGGTGCAGCTGCTGCTGAAGGGTTGCTAGCAATGGTTAAAGGAGGGTTAGAAGAGGATGATGGGGTCGGTAACAAGGCATCCTCATCGAAAATCAAGCTACGGCTGTAGAAGAAGCGGTGTGATATGGGATTATACAAGCGGTAGCCTTTTACGCCATGAGCATCACCATAGCCTACAAAGAGAGCTTTTATGGCATGTGATTCCAATTTGTGACGATTGTCAATAGGAATGTATGCGTAGACGGGAGAACCGAAGATGCGGTAAGAGGTATAATCGGGAATCTTTCCAAACCACAAGGTAAAGGGGATAGCATCCACGGAGCGAGTGTAGGTACGATTTTGAAGAAAGCACGCCGTCGATACGGCTTCCTCCCAAAAGGATGGAGAAAGTCCAGCAACGGTAAGAAGTGAGCGGGCGGCATCCATGAGGGTTCGGTTTTTTCGCTCGGCAAGCCCATTTTGTTGTGGAGTCCCGGGAACAGAGAGACGTTGAGAGATGCCATGAGATTGACAATAGACTCGAAACTCCTTGTTGGTGTATTCCGATCCATTGTCGGATTGGAGGGCTTGGATGCGTAAGTCAAGTTGTCGCTCAACAAGACGATGATATGTTTTGAAGGCATGAAGGATGGTGGTGCCTAACTTGTTTTTGAGGAATTTCACTACGGTGAATCTTGTATAATCATCAATGAAGGTGATAAAATACAAGCTTCGAGTGAGGGAAGGCACTGGTAGAGGACCACACAAGTCCGTATGAATGATTTGTAATGGTCTAGAGGTGGGTTCATGAAGGGTAGGAAACTTCTGTTGAGACATCTTCCCAAATATGCAGCCCTCACAAAGAGATATAGAACTAGAGGGATGTACATGAAAATTACGGGCTAGGTGGTTCTGCGAAATGTGCTTCATGGCAGCTACATGTAAGTGTCCTAGTCTATAATGCCACAACAATGTTTTGTAATGTTGGGAGTCATCGTTAGATGCATTATAGGCTTCATCAAGGATAGGTGTGCGGCCCAAGAGGTAAAGGTTCCCTATTTTTGGACAGGAAACTATGTAGGTTCGGCCGGATGAAAGCCTATGCTTGATGAGGCAATGGTCAAATGAGAATTCAACCATGGTGTCGCCCAATGTAGTAAGTTTACTAATGGATATTAGATTTTTAGCGACATTAGGAACATAATAGACATTGTCAATAGCAACGGTATTACCATCAGAAAGCTCGATGTTGGCTGTGCCTACACCTTGCGCTGATTGTGTACTGTTGTTGCCAAAGCGGATCTCCAAAGAATGTTGAAGAGTGGTGTAATTTGTGAGACAATCACGACGTGAGGTGAGATGGCAAGTAGCCCCGGTGTCTAAGATCCATGTGGTGCTTGATGTGAAAGAATCGGAGTCGAGGGCCATGTAGGCGAGATGAACATCAGCGGATGAGCCGTCGGATGATGGGCAAGAAGAGGATTGTGAATGTTCGGAGCCTTCGGAATCAGAAGCATAGTTGGCTTGGCGGTAGCGTGAGCCGCGAGATGTAGATTTGCTTTTTGGATTATGCCAGCAATCGTCAGTGTGATGACCTGGTCTTTGGCAGATGGTACAGAAGGGTTTGGTTAAATGAAAGCCTCCTTTGTAAGAAGGAGGTCGGCTGCGATGGTGAGAGTTGGAGTGACGGTGGGAGGAGTAGTTTTGGCTTGAAGAGGATGGCCGGCTTGGGTTGTCAAACCGCGAAGTATGAGACCGGCTTGGCTTATGAAACCGCTTAGATTTGAAGCTTGATCTTGCAACCATAGCTAAGGGGTTTGATGTGGAGGTTGAAGCCATGGTGGTTCGCATGGTATGCTCCTGCAATATGGAGGGAATAAGGAGAGGAATGGACAGATTTGCAGTGGTTTTAGTGGTGATAAAGGGCTGCCAGGATGGGGGCAATGAAGCAAGAAGAATCATGGCTTGAACTTGAGGGGAAAGGTCGACACCTGAGAGAGTAGTGTCATCCATAAGAGTACGCCAAGATTCAACATGTTTAGGTAGGTCTTGATCTTCGCTCATGGTTGTTGTCATGAGTTTCTTCAAATTTGCAATCTGAGTCGCCACATCTTTGTGTTCATATGACTCCTTTAATCTGTCCCAAATGTCTTTGGCTGTGGTCAAAGTTCTCACAGATGTTTTCTGAGGTCCCTCCATGTAGAGGAGAATTTCTAACCGGGCCGTCAAATCTTTAGCCTCCCATGCCGCCACATCTGCTGCGTTGGCTTGAACTGTAGGGTCGGGCTTCAATTCCGTGCCATTCACAATGTTGAGCAGGTTCATCTTCTGCAAGATCATCTCTACTGTCATTTGCCAGGGTTGATAGTTCCTACCATTTAGTAATTCCACTTTGTAGGTGCGGGTTGTGTTAACCGCTCCTACTGGTTGAGCCATTGACACACTGTCCGGATCAGCGGCCTATAGCTTTAGAAGAGTGAGCGCTGGTAGCGCTGGAGGGAGGGCAAGTTCCTTGTTAGCGTGATACCATGTAGAAATTGGTACACACAGAGATCAGATACACAGTGCGCTGTTAAGCGCCTTCTAACAGTTAAATGTTTTCTTTTTTAATTATCAAGATAGCCACAAAGGGCTTTTACAAAGTAGTTGTAACGGTTCAGTTCTGGCGCATGACGTTTGAGTCCTTTTATATTTTAATTTAAATAACCTTTGATTAAGGTTCAAAGTGAGCGTAGTTAGTATTTCAACAACTACTACATCAGCAACTCCTAAGGTAGAGATAATCATCCACCACACAAGGAGAAAATAGGCATAGAATATAAGGCGAAACTTGTCCAAGAACAAATAGGGAAGGTGGTGGATGATGCATGTTCACATCATGTCATGGGAGTGACTCAATAAAACTATATACAAGTATCATGTGCAATCAACAAATTTTGATTTTTAATACTATATTTTGAGATAGAATTATTTATAGAGGGACCGTATCATCTAAAGGAATTTGATTTTTTTTTTACTATTAAGATGAATAGGAAATCTAGGGTGCGTTTTAATCAATTACTTCTAGAAAATAATGAGACTCACCATCATATACGTAGAGATTAGCCCTATATACTAGACTATGAGGTCTATTGCAATGATCAAATTTTTTAATATTATGCTAATGTTAGCCTAATCTGCCACATTGATTAACATTATTAATATGATGAGATGAGAATTATTTTTAGGGTGGTAGGCTAAGGCTCATCGCCCATACATGGCAATGTCCCATAGTTACTTAGTTTAATATTGTAGAGCTCCTGCATTCTAATTAGCTTCCAATGTACTTGTTAATACTGTAGCATTAAGCTAGTCTGCAAGAGATAGAGCAGAACTAGATGCTCCTCCATCTGCCATCTTACAAGGTTCCGGACTCCTTGAGAGATGGGGAGTCGAAGATTGGATAAAAGGTAGTGGCCTATAAGCTAAGAGATCTAAGCTAATTGGAAGATTAGCACCAAGATAAGGCTTTGAAACCATGCAGGAACTAATCACATAGTAAGCAAATATTGAATTAAGAGCTACACTAAAATCAAGGGAAACATGAGTATATACAAGATGAACTTGATTTGAGTATGTTGAGAGTGTGGATATACGTAGGGGAATGCTCAATTAGGTGATGGATTAGTGCCTCCCCTGCAGAATTTCATGACTGCAAAAGCAAACTATATTTCTCCACAAGGCAAAACGTTCAAAACTTCTTGTGCTAGAGTACTAGCTAAACACAAGCTAAACGTGTAAGAAGAAAGATAAATTCTACAGAAGCCAATGGTTAAATTTTCAATGTTCAGTAGTATTTTACAGTAGTAATATGCTCATCATCCATGAGCTGCTTGCCTCTGTATTCATTCCTAGGAGCTGAAGAGGGAGGAGGATGCCTGCTGCTCCTGTTGAACAGCTCGTGCAAAGAGGCTATCTTGGTGGAGCAGCATGGGAAGGGCGCAGCCACGAAGCCCGTGCGCGATGGCTTCCACGATTTCACACATCTGCGCCGTAAACTCAGCTGCGCCCACCAACCCGTCTCCATCTGCATCGAATAGCTGAAAGAGGCCATCGTACAAGAGCCCCTCTTTCACATCATCCTCGTAGACGGCTTTGGCAGACCTGCAGGCTGCGTGTCGTTCTTCATAGCTGTTGTAGTCATCAAAGAGGCGTAGGCTCTCAAGGGCCTTGCGCAGCTCCGTGCGAGAGAGGTAGCCGTCTTCATCTGCATCAAGCTCGCCGAACAGTGCCTTGACAGCGCTCAAAAAGCCCGGCCCGGACACAAAATCAAGAAGCGTTGCCTCTGATACGAGTGCAGGGCGATTGTCAGCTTGTGCCATTCTGTAGCGCAGAAGCTGTGTGTGTGTGTGTGCGCGCGCGCGCGAGAGAGACAGAGAGAGAGAGAGAGCTAGAGAAGGTGTGTGTGTTTCCGACAAGACTCTTACGTACTTTATAGAAATCCCTAAACGCATCTTTTGCTTTTTCTAAAATATCCTAAAAGCTACTTTTTTGCTTTTTGCTTTTTGCTTTTTGCTATTTTGCTTTTTTCATAAATCTTTAGGATTGTCTTCAGCTATAAGGGCTCTCCCTTCCCTCAACCTCATATTTATTATCTTTTAGCTTCTTCTTTTGTCCTAGAGCAATTAAGAGAGGTTTGTTGTATTGGTGTAGAAGTAAAGATCGTTTGCTCTCTTATTTGGCTGGGGATTTTGTCTTTGAAATAGTGGATGGTTGAATTTGTAAGGAAATTCTATGGATGATTGTTTTTATTGAGAATCGGATGTGACAATTGATTTGGAACTTGGGTTTGTCTAGGACCTGGAACCAACTAGATATTGAGTGGTGTTTAGAATAGTCACATAAATTTTGTTGTATGAGTAATTTTAGATCCAGCGATGTCATTGGTTCCCAAACTAGCAATGTCATTGGTTCCCTAACTGTTGTAATTGTCAAATTTAATAATTGGTTCTAATGCAAAATTTTACTGATTAAACTTGTTGTGTGTGTTTTGTTTTTTTTCCTCGTCTATTGGAATTTTTAGATTGTTAATGGCGGTAGGATTTGTTTGGCCGAGTCATTTGGTAGAAGTTGATCTTCGAAGAAATTGATATCAATTGTGGGGAATTTAGCATCAAGCAAAAAGTCACCTATAAACACCTCCCAAATGCCTGCTTTCACTGTGGACATAAAGATCACTTCATCAGAGATTGCCCTCTCAAGAAAGCGACCAGCGGAGAGCAAAAAAATAAGAAAAGCGCTCAAGAGGACTCAAGCCGCGAAACGACCAAAGAAGGTCCCCATAGTCCACATGCTACCATAGGGGCACAAAAGGTGGGATCAAGCGGAAGCCAGACGATTCTCAAAGGGCCCGAGGCATCGACTAGCTCCAACCCACAGGGACACAAAGGAGAAGGTCTTCTGCAGTCTAAATCCTTTCCAAAGAACCACAAGAAAGAGTACACCCCAGTTGCCAAAAAGCACGCATTTAAAAATAAATCTCTCAACAAAACCCTGTATAAGCCCAACTTCTACTCTCTGCTCGATAACCTGGCTGACCCAGACGACGAAGAGCTGGATATCACTGTCATGGAAACCCAATTAGATCTCAGCAGACTAGCCCAGGAACAGGACATGCTGGATGAGGAGACAGATGCTTGTCAACGTAAAGGGAAAACAGCGATGGCCGCTTCGGAAGTTCTAGCTCTCCCTCAGAACAGCACTATAATAGATATGGACATCTTGAAAGCGCTGAAACGGTCACACGAGCAATTACTACTTCTCGATGGGGAAAGAGACTCCGCAGCTAAGAAGAGCTTCAACCATCCCCAGCATTCTCTATGAAATTATTAACTCTCAATGTCAAAGGGCTAACCAACCCGAAAAAGGTTAAGAAGGTAAAAGTGTGGCTCCACCAACAAGGAGAGCTTGATGTGATAGTTTTAACTGAAGTCAAAGTTCGAGGACAAGAGCTGGATGACAGATTAAAAGAAATCGATAGAACTCTCCTATGGGTATATACTGCTCACGACCAAGGTTCAGGTGGAGTAGCAATGGGCATTAATGCCAAATGGAGCAACAACTTAAAAGACATCCAAATTGATTGGTGGAATCAATGGGTAGCTTTTGAATTAAAAGATATGGTAGTGATTGGAGTGTATGCTAATGGACCTCAACCACATCGTACCAAGATATGGGAGTCCATAAGATCTGAATACAATGAGCCTGTGATCATTATAGGGGACTTCAATATGGTGGAAGTGTATGAAGACAGATATAGGCAATTAGGCCAAGTGATCGCAGGAGCTGAGAAAAAGGCTTGGCTTAATCTGAAAAATCAACTCAATCTAATCGATCTAGGAGTGACGGGAGAATTCACGTGGCAAAACTATGGCGAAGGTCAATGGCTACGGAAAGCAAGAATAGATAGATGCTACGCCAGTCAGGAGATTTGTAACCGATTCATAACTTCAGAATGTAGAACAAGCTATTCCACGCTCATCTCAGACCACTACCCAATTGTGGCAAAATTAGGTGATTGTGACTCAAAGAAAAAGAATAACTGGTTCCACACCGACCCGGCTCTGTTCAAGATTCCAATGGTTCAAGAAAAAATCAAAAACATCTGGGAAGGCTTTTTTCGTCAAAACCTTTCCCCAGCTAAAGCTTGGTCTTTAGCAGTGAAGTCAACCCAATCCCTGCTAATCTGTGCAAGGAAAGGTATTAAGAAACTCAGAGCTGCAAAGAAGGAAGAGCTACAGCTCAAGATTGCTCATTTTGAACAAAAGGTAAATGAAGGTGATCATACAGCACAAGAAGAACTGCAATCCCATAGAGCCCAACTAGGGAAACTTGAGGACAAAGAATTGGAAGCGTCGGCACTTTTCTTCAGAGAGTGGTGGGCAGGAAAG
>JAODKW010235171.1:0-10667 GCA_027576515.1 Dryopteris marginalis
AATAAACATATGTATATAATAATGTATTGATAATTATACATGTATAAGATGGAGAGATGGAGAGAGAGAGAATTTAATATACAATTGTATAGAATAATGTATTGATAATTATACATCTTTGTTATGTTTATATGGTGTGTGAGATTTGTGTGTATGTTATTAATATATGGTTAGATTTTCATTATCTTTCCTAAATAGGCAGGCCATCTTAAACTTTTAACTTGTTTCTTTGATAATGGGATAAAGAGCTAAAGAAGCATTTTGTAAAATGTGCTTTCTCTTCTCAGAGCTTCCTCCCCACCTTTTGTGCACCTTCTTCTTCTTCCTCCTCTTGCATCTCCTCACCATCTTCTTCTTTCTCAAAATGGACATTGTTCCTAAATGGACAAAACAGGCAAGCTTATGTATGAATAGAAGCAGGGAGGAGCAACATCCCAATCAGAATTTGCAAAATTTATCTCTTCTTTCAAAGGAAGCAAACTTCATATCTAGTGTTTTCAAGCGACCCAAAAAAGAAATACCTGTGGAGATCGTACAAGAAGCCTTGAAAAACCTCTTACAAGCTCTAGCCTTCGTGAGGGCAATGGATGCGCTGCCACATGATTTTGGTGGTAAAAGTCCTATGCCTTTGCAAAATTATTTCTTCCTGCTACTATTTTAGGGTTTGAGGGTTTTTCAATGTAAGCTTTAAGGGTTCTCTTTTAGGGTTTTTCAAGGCAAGCTTTAGGGTTATTGCTTTCTAAGCGGGGTTTCTTCTTTCTATTGTTTCCTTGCTTGTGATGGGAGAAGCTAGAATCGTTCCAATGTGACTACAATTTGGTATTTTTTCTAGTCACAGCACCTATTTAAACATCTTACACTAAGTTGCATCATAATGAGGTTAGCTATGACAAATACAACAATTGTTTGGGATGGCTCCCAAGTGTGCTGGTATCTTCACTAGCCTTAGGCAATATGCTATTCAGCAAGGTGAAGTCACAATGCATACAAATGCACTTAAAGTTTTTGAAAATAAAGAGGATTTTGAGGGGTTTCTTCCTAGGCGTACCTTTTTGGCAGAGGGATTTCTTCCTAGATTATCTTGTCACCATGTAGAAACCAAAGGATTGGAACAATCCAACATGGTCTCTTTTTTGGTTGTCTTATCTTCTAATTTGTTGTCTAAGATTTGCTGTCCAAAAAATTATGATACTACCTTCCACCTTTGTTGTCCAGCCAATTATGAGACTGCCTGCCAATTTTGTTGCTTGGTAGGGTTGTGGGTGTGTGTAGAGAGAGAGAGAGAGAGAGAGAGAGAGAGAGAGAGAGAGAGAGAGGAGAAGAATGACCAATCAAAATCAAGCCATTGTGAGTAGGTAGTGGCAATGGCTTGTATAGAAATAATTAGTTCATGGTAATGAGAAGTATAAAAATGGTAATGGGAAGCTTAGCTCTGCCATTGCGAGTGGTAATGGCTTGTATAGATGGAAACACTACTACATTTTTCCCCCCATAGAGTCTTGATAGCCTTGAAAAAGCGAGGGGGCGCAGCTCGACGCTACCAACAGTACGCAAAGCGTCGGCACCGCAGAATCGACGCTAAGCGTCTAAATTTCAAAAAAAAAAAAAAGATGACGCTTTGCGTCTTTAAGAGGCTTTGCGTCTTATGACGTTTTGCGTCCTTATGACGCTAAGCGTCCACAAAAAAACTTAAAAAAAAATGTGACGCTTTGCGTCCTATGGACGCTTCGCGTCATTTTTTTTTTTTTTTTTTACCCAACTTATAATGGATAATCTTTCTTGTAACCACCCAAACGGCTCGTACCCGGTTCTTCTGTATCACTCTCTCTCTCTTGAGTGCTCTCTTTCTCACACACAAACAACTTAATATTATCATAGCTCTCTCTCTCTCTCTCACTCTCTCTCTCTCTCTCTCACACACACACACACATATTGTAGCTTAATGAAATCATAGCTCTCTCTCTCTCTCTCCCTCTCACTCTTACACACACCCCCCCCCACTCACACCTATTTTGTTTTTTTTTTCAATAATATCTCTCTCTCTCTCTCTCTCTCTCTCTCTCTCTCTCTCTCATTGAGCCATGTACATCATCCATTATTGTTGTGAACATACTTGGACGACATTCTTTATTGGCAAGATTAAACAAAGATATTGAAATATACTCCAATGACGGTAAGTACACTACTTTGTACACATTTGATTACATACATTAATTGAACTTTCTTGTTGTTACCAAGTAATTGCATTAGGTCTTCAATATGCTACATCTCAAAGCTTTAACATAGACATTAACTCACAAATTTTTTCTCATAAATCTATAAAAATATGTGTGATATATAATGTGTAAATCCAAGACCATAAGCACATCGACATAAATATAAATCTCATAAATATGAATGTTTCCAATACAAAGAACATATGTGCCATAAAAGCTAAGGTACCTAAGAAATATATCAAAACATGTGCCTGATACATCCAAAAATGGCTATGTGTTGCCAAAGAAACTAACTAGAAAATGTAAAGATAATCCTCTACAATGGACGTAGAGGAATGGATAGAGTCTAATCATCACTAGAACCATCACTAGAACTATCACTAGAACCATCAAAATCCGAGCCGGAACGTGAGTCAGTAGAGGCACGACTCGATGTCCTCCCGTGCTCTCTATCAGCATCAGGTGCAGTCTGCTCCGCTGTCGATGTAGGATGAGGTGGGCTCTGAACTGATGCCCACTCTAGAGGATAAATCCCCTGCTGTGCTAGATGGGCCACCAATGCATTATAGTTGTTCTGTCTGGCGTACTCAATCTCAAATGCATTTGGTGGGCGATCAAAATTCTTTGTCTATTTGACAAAAAAGATTGAGAACACACCGTCAATGAATGAATGATGACCCAAAACTTTGAAATTTAAACAATAGAATAATAATTTAATTATATACATACTTTTCATAGCAAGGTTTACGATTACTTACAAATCTATAAATGAAGCTTGCTGTGCCACCTCGGCCAAGACGACACTTGATCCCACGTCGGAGACGCTCACGTGTTGCCTTTTCTTGTGTTGGAAACGTTTTTTTTGTGCGCACCTCCTCCTTCATGTGTCTCCAAGTAGCCTCGCTTACCCAGTCTGGACAGTGGGCATACGGATGCTTCCTTGCTGCCGCTCTACATTTTGAAAATCACATCACTTAATTAACACATTACAATAAAAACAACCAATTGATTTTTATTCAAATGATTAAGAAATTGAGAATACACATGTATTATCCAATTATTATGTTTTTTTTAATATCTAATATTGGAATGTATTAACAGGACATTAATGAAGAGGTAAATCAACTAGATGAGCAACAACGTGAATACAATCGCAAACGAGCATGTTTTTGTCCTAAATGCAAGGGCTTGAAGCGTCACCTAGGTCATATTGTTGCTGACCATGAATTTAGGTGGGGAAGAGTGGAAAGTGCGCCAGTAAATGTGGAGCAAGCGGTGAGTAAAAGTACATTGCTTTATATTCTTGCAAGAAAAGAACATAAATGTATATACATGTTTAACTACATCATGCTCTATGTATTGTTCACTCTTTATGTATTGTAATTTTGTAGGTTACCTTACCCACGGGCGGAAGTTTTCTTGCATCTATGTCTATCCCTACTATAGAGCCCACCCCTAGCTCACATGATTTTGTGGACAATACCTCCCAATTTACTAGAGAACGAGTCACTCGACGCCAGCAAGCAATGAGATCCATCAGAGATAGCTTACAATATCTTGGGAGAAGCTTGGATCTCCCTCCAGGTTCTACTCTTGAGACTAGTGGAGACTACCCCCTGCCAAGTCATCTACATGAAGAAACTTATGATCGTAGACGTGCAGGTGGCTGGCTATCTGAAACCCTTCCAGATGATTGGACTGAGTTCACACATTGGGGAGTACGATTTATTATAGCACCCTCCACTATTAATGGTGCTGGTCGTGGCTTGTACATTGCACAAGATTTGCATGTCCCCCCAAATAGTGTTTTGACACTCATGAGCTTTTGTGGACCTGTTTATGGATATGCTCGTTGGAGACAATTAAGTCAATATCTAATCAGTTTGTCTTCATATGGAATGTGGTCCAATGCTACTTCCATACATCAAAATCATCAAGGGAAGAACACATCACGTGCAGATTACACATATATAGATGGCCGCCCCTACAAAAATGGAAACATTGTAGGACTAATCAATAGTAGTGTGGGACAGCCAGGAATACAAGCAAACTGTATATTTGAGGAGCGACATGGTGTAGAGCATGAGCATATGCTAGGTTCAGAGCCTCACTACTATGTCATTGTTGCTGCTACACGGAGTCTAAGGGCAGGAGAGGAGTTGTTTGTTCGATATTCTTTCAAGAGACCTAAACCAGCTCGACAAAAACGAGAGGATAGAGGAGAGCCCATTGACATTCCCCTTGGACGACCTTGTAGTTGTCAAAAAAGCTAGACAAATGATTAACCTCATTGTATATTCACTATATGATTAATAATAGATGTAAACCAGATTTTCTTGGAGTAAATTCTTGTACTTGATCATGACGACCAACTTTGAATACAATAAACAAGTGATGTATTGTTAAGAGTTAAGTGATGTTTGAAAAGAGAGGTCTTGTCTATTGTCTAGTTCTATGTGTGTAATTGAGAGAGAGAGAGAGAGAGAGAATTTTGACACTAAGCTTTGTCTTGAATGCATTTTTCCCAGAGCGTACAAGAAGGCAGAGTTTCCGGCCCACACCATGGACCCCATGTCTCTCAATTAAATAGAGATTATGCTAATTTGTTAAGAGATCAAGCTCCAGCAGTATACGAGAGTCTACTACACGAGTCAACTAGTGGATTGGAGCCTATAGAAAATCCAACCAAGCAAGAATCTCATAGTTGGTGCGATGATGCAATGGTGGACATGATCGAGGACATCTATATTGCAAGAGAAAGACCCTTTATAAAGAGGGTTGCAAGATGCCATGATGCACTAAAGAAGGAGGTAGAAACACCAATATACAACAATGCAAAGTTGTCAAGACTTTCTGCAACCCTACTTATACTTAATCTTAAAGCAAGACACAATTGGACGAACGAGTCAACCACAACACTTCTTCAGTATGTTACAAATTTTATTCAACTCTTGGTTTTTCTTATGCTATGTGTCTACATATATGTGCATGTGTGAAAATATCTATACCTAAATGATTGCAGGTTACTTGGCACCTTGTTATTGCCAGAGCCCAATGTGCTTCCAAGGTCATGTGCTGAGGCGAAGAACATGATGGCACTAGTCGGCATGGATTACAACCGGATTGATGCCTGCATCAATGATTGTGTGTTGTTTAGAAAGGAATTATCCAATGCAAGGGAGTGTCCAAAGTGCAAAGAACCACGCTACAAAGAGGATTCTATGACTGGAAAAGTTCCTCGTAAGGTCTTGCGTCATTTTCCTCTTGCACCCCGTTTACAAATGATATTTGGGTGCCCTGAACTTGCAAAGATACAAACATGGCACGCACATAACAGGAGCCAAGATGGTAAACTAAGAATCCCGACAGATTGTGAAGCTTTTCAACATATAGAGAGAGAATGGCCAGCCTTTAAGAGCGAGCCACGACACTTACGGCTTGGCTTAGCGGCTGATGGGATCAACCCTTTTGGATTAATGTCTTCCAAATGGACAACGTGGCCAATTGTCTTCATCAACTACAATATTCCCCCATACTTATCTATTAAGAAGGAACATTTACTTCTCAGTCTCTTGATTCCAGGTGAGACTTGTAGATGAACGTAAACTTTTAGATGGTTATGTCCTTCATTTGTATTCATACGTTTTATTATTATAATCTAGGGAAGCATCAAGTGCAAAACATGGATGTATACTTAGCTCCTCTTATTGAGGAGTTGCAACAACTATGGGAAGGTATTGAGATGTTTGACATTTCTCGTGCGGATGACAGTTGTAGTTTTAATCTTAGAGCCATTCTCACATGGACCATCCATGATCACCCTGGATTGTCATTGGTTTCAGGTATAAGGACTTCTATATGCTTGTGATCAAAATTTGAGAGCACTTCACATTTATCTTTGAACTATTTTGGATTCATAATTAATATAAATGTTTTTTGTAGGCCTATCTACAAAAGGGAAGAGGGCATGTCATACTTGTGGTGAGGACTTGGATTGCGAGTATAGTAAAAGTTTGCACAAGTGTGTGTATTCATCATATAGACGATTTTTACCCATGGACCATGAATTTAGGAGAGCAATGGCGGGTGAGTTCAATGGTAAGCAAGAAACACGAGAGCCACCTCGAACAATGCAACCTGCGGATTGGGAAGTTGCCTGGCAGGAAGCACTACAACGACGACAAATGCATAAAACAGCTACACGGGGTGAAAAAGGCAAGCTTGAAGCTGATGGCTTAAAAGCATCGGCTTCAAACATTTCTATATTTTATAGTTTGCCGTATTGGTCTAAGTTAAAAATTGTTCATCTTTTGGATCCCATGCATATTTTTAAGAATGTGGCCGAGTCTCTTTGGAAGCACATTACAGGTGACAAGGACACAGAAGCGATGCGAGCTGACCTTGAAGCATCACAAACTAAGAGCTATTTATGGCGGAAAGATGACGGATCTTATGAAGAAGCTCCATGGACATTGAAGAAAAATGAGCTTGAAACAGTGCTTGCTCGTATCAAGAACTTTCGAACACCCACAGGATTAGGTGGATCATGGAGACTATTATTCGTCTCAAAGGATGACAAATTAAGTAACTTGAAGACGCATGATTGGCATAATTTCTTGAAGCATGTACTTCCCCTTGTAATTCAAGGTTGTTTGACTCCAGCCATACAAAATATCATATATCGTTTGGGCGAATTAGCCAGGTATGTGTCATGATTTTTAATGTATTCTCTTTGACATTCGATTCTCTTAATTGGGCATAACATATACTAATAGCTAGATACGTGGAAAATTTCATAGGTTCATCGCCCTGAAAGAGATTGATCCTGCAGACTTTCCTCGAATGCGAGCCAACTCCATCTACCTTTTGTGTCTCATGGAGAAGGAGCTGCCAAGGGGTTTCTTTGATATACAAGTACATTGTCTAGTTCACTTAATAGATGAGATGTCCTTTCCGGATCCATGTCAAGAAGGATGGAAGTATGTGATACATGTTCATCCTCGTTCAGTGCGCATTTTTCAAGAGCCAGATAAAGGAGACACTTCCATACAGGTAGTGGACAACATGCTAGGCGTAGATGTTGCGGGCAATGCAATTGATGTAGGTGATTCACATGGAGCCATTTTAGATAGTGATGGGGAGGATTCAATGGAAAATGATGGGCAAGACTTAGCAGACAATGACACAGATGATTATGGCAACATTGAGATCCATCTAGATGACATGCAAGACAATGACATAGATGATTATGGCGCCATTGAGATTCATCTAGATATTGAAGAGGAGGAGGCTTTGGCAGATGAGCAAGAGGACTTTGAAGTGGATGGGGACTTACATACAGAAACATAAAGCATTCAAACGTCTCTACAAATACAGGTAATTTATAAGCTTGAAGAAGATTGCTTACCTTACATTGCTGCGTCGATGTTTCAAGATGAGCTTCATTTCTTGTTCAATCAGAGTTTCATTCCAGCCGGTTCCATACTCGTCTCTCAATTGCTTCTTTATTTGCGCAATAGTTGATCTATTTTGTTGACTTTCATGCAAAATGTAAACAACATAAGAAATACAATAATTCTACACACAATGACTCATTTGCATTAAACTATCATAAAAATATTCTTAAAAACTATGTAGTGATAGAATACTTACTCCCAGTAAAGATGGACGTCTGGCATGGAAAGTGACATTAGCTCCTCCAATCTGCCCTTGAAGGAGCGCCCAACAATGTCACGCAAGATACGTCCAGACTGCTCCAAGATCGTGAGGTGCACCGTGCTCACATTGATGGAGACCGCCGGGGAAGAACCAGGAACTGGAGTGGAAGGAGCAGTCGTAGTAGTGGAAGGAGCAGCAGTAGTAGTGGGAGAAGCAGTGGGAGCTGGCTCGACGCCAACATGTGGTCGTGTACTGGTGGAGCCCGGAAGTGGAGCCCTAAAACAAATAAATGATCATGAGTATTTTTTATGCTTGTTAATGTTTTCCCAAAAAATATGATCTCAATAACATGCATCTTTGCTTATGTGTAGGAAATTGTTCAAGATTCACGAGTCAATTTGCAGTCTTTCAGGTATGTACCTTGAGTCTATTCACATATTTCCTTTTTTTAAAGCATTACTAACATTTTGCTTGAAGGAAAGAGAGCTCTGGCTTGAGTACTTCCATCTGCATACATCACAGATGCAAGTAAGGGGTCCGATTCCCCACTCTCTTTATCTCATGGTCCTCTTTCAAGTTCATGTTTCCTGCCACAATCAGATTGAATTTCTATGTAAATATAGCTAATGCTAGTTGCACTTCTGCAAAGGGGTGAAATAAAGAAAATATTTGGCCGAGAGGGATTTCGGGCATTGGAATGTAGTCCCTTAAAATGCCGAGAGTTAGAGTGTGTGCACAAGGAAATCAAGCTAAGCAAGCACTTGATTGTTTCAACACGAGAGCATTTTTTCCAGATGCTTTAGTGACCATACGTTATTCATGAGATTCTGGTGGGAACCCCTCTTAAGTCATTGATCAAATTAAGAGTAAGTAAAAGTTTTTTTTTCAAAGAAGCTTGGCAGACTGTACATGTTGCTGAAAATAGCACCCATGCCTAGAATTATGTAGGAGAGGATACCATGTATTATGTGCTTACCGTTTCAATTAGCAACTAAGAGGTGAACTTTCTGTTTGCTGTGCTTGGTTCCAGCTAACCATAAGTAGCTGGCGGTGCCCCGTATTGTGTCTTTAGAGTTTTTCAAGCTGTGTGGGAGCTTTGCTATTGAGGATTGTCTTCTCACCACTTTTTCCCTACAGCGTCTCTTCTCACAGCATGGGCATGCCCACATGGCTGCCCTGATTTCGCTCGCAGATTCTCTTGCTTGTTCTTGGATTGTGCACGTATATAGCAAGCGTCGTAGCTGGAATAAGGCCCACCCCTCTCAAGATTTGTGTTCAGATGTGCAGGTGTGTTTAGTATGTGGGCCATCGAGGTCTAGTGATGTCGAGCGAGCTCTGAACTGCTCTGAATAGGTGCAGCATGAGGGTGTCCTCCCAGATGCAGTGATCTACGCGCCCCTCTTGAAAGCATGTGCCATGTTTGGAGCTGATGACATGGGTAATCAAATCCCTCTCGAGAAAAATTGCAATGAAGAGGCTACGGTAGAACATACTGTGCAGGGCAAAGCTCTATTGGACATGTATGCCGAGGGCGATGGTGTTCCAATGGCGTGACAAGTGCTTGTTGGCCTGCTGCAGACAAGGAGAAAGAAATCCATGAGAAGATGGTGAGGCAGAGGAGGCTGCAAAACAATGTGCGGAGCAAGTCTTTTGTGGAAATGTATGTGAATTGCTGTGTTGTTTTTGAAGGATACGGTATGTGTACTTGAGGGGCTCCCTTCCGGGATGTTGTCTTCGAGAATGCACTGATTGCAGGAGGTGTACAAGGTCAAGCTAATCCAGCTTTGAACTACTTTGAACAAGAGTAGTCCGAGGGCGTCGTCCCCGGATGGCCGTGATCCCCTGCATCTTGAAAGCATGTGTTGCAATTGAGCAGCAGACAAGGGCAACAATCCATGGCAAGATCATATGCCGAGTTGCTGTTGAGAGACTGTGTGTAGGGCAATTATCTAGTTGATATGTATGCCAACTGAGGTGATGTCTCAGAGGTACTACTCTCTCTCCCGGGACCATGCTGTTTAGTCTCGCCCTCTCTGTTCTGTAGCAGCAGCAGACAAGGGGAACAATTCCATGACAAGATAGCAAGGCAGGGGCCTCTCTCTCTCTCTCTCTCCCTCTCACTAGCTCTTTCTCGTTGGCAGAGGACCAAGCCAAGGTGCAAAAAGGACCCTCTCTCTCGTTCGTGCTTCACAGCCAAGGCCACAGCAGCTCTCTCCCAAATTTGGACAGCCGAGCAGAATTGGAACATACACATCGCCCTCTCCCGCTTCCGGCTGTTGGAACCCGCATACGGCTCTCTCTCAGGCCGGTTGCAACTGATAAAAGGGAAATAAATCTCTGGCGAGATTGCAGACATGGGGAAACAAATCCATGAGCAGATTGTGGGGCATGAGCTGCTACAGCCATGACAAGACTACAAGGCAAAGGTTGTTGCAATAGTAGTGTGTGAAGCACTGCTCTAGTGGCCATGTTTGCCAAGTAGCTGAGGGCATCCTTCTAGATGCAAAGACAAGTGCTTGGAGGGCTGCCTTCTCAGAGTGTTGTCTCTAGGAGTGCCCTTATTCTCTCTCTGTCTCTCTCTCTCTCTCTCTCTCTCTCTCTCTCTCGGCTGTGCGCTCTAGCCACACACACAGCGAGAGCTGCGGCTGCTGACAAGAGGTAACAACTCCATGACAAGGTCGCTATGCAGGGGTTGTTGGAGCTGGCAGACAAGGGGCAGCTTATGTTCTCATGGAAATATTTATGCAACAGCTAGCATGGGACAGAAGCAAAAAAAAACATCAAGACATGAGA
>JAODKW010236280.1:0-10658 GCA_027576515.1 Dryopteris marginalis
ATCACCACATGGGCTACTCTTGGATCAACATCTAGTTACTCTGAACTATTATATGTACACAACTCAGTACTATCTAGTGCTTGAAGAATGAAGTACATCATTTTATCAATTTTTATTTTTTATTTTTTTTTGGGCGATATGCACAAATTTTACTCCCATAGAGAGAGGTAGCTTCAATAGGCTCCTGATAGACATCATGCACTCATAAGAGCATGCAAGCAAAAATTATTGGCCTACAAGTCCGCAAGTAAACCTCTTCAAGCTTATTGCGACACCACTATGGCCAAGCATACTCATGTAGGCATGTGTGTGTGCACAGACACCCATACACATTTTGCATGTGTCCCTCTTGGACAGTTGAGTAAACACACTCAAGAACAAATTTCAGTTGCAACCTTTCTTATACTTAAGCTACTAAAATTTCAGTTGCAACCTCCCTTATACCCAAGCCACTAAAATTTAATTTAATTATGAGCTTGCTGTAAAAACAGTGGTAAGGCCAGTGTTCACGAAAAATATTTTTTCCAATCGATGATAAAAAGGGCAAGGTGAAAAATCTCTCGGTTTTTTTCTTTTGCCAAAATATGAAGGATCTGCCGATTTTTACACTAAAATGTGTAAAATTTTACCAATTTTTTCAAGACAATCTTGAAATATAGCCAGGATTTTGAAATTTTAGCCGATGAAAATACACTAAAGACTGGTTTTTTGTGAGCATTGGTTTTTTGTGATCGTGAACAGCCATGCCATCGTGGGCAACCTGCCCATGCAATTGTGTGTGAGCTGGCAGTCTGGCACCTCAAGTGAAATCCTCGCACATAGTTTGTGTGAGCTGGCAGCCTCTGCTCCATACACTGGGCCGTGAGCTTTGCTTGCTACGTGACAAGAGGGTTCAACTTGGGAGAAAGTCAGTTCTCTCAAGGCTCATTTTCCTAAATTTGTTTTTGAGGACAAAAACTCTTCCAAAAGGGGGGAGTAATGTCAGATTAAGGATAGAAACAGGCCAGGACGAGGAATCGCTAGCACACAAGTGTGTGGGCGGGGTTCAGGGGTGTTCGGGATAGTGTGGAGGGCCAGTGCTATTTTTGGCATAGTTGGCTCTAAACCCGTGGCTCTAAACCCGACGGTTGGGTGGGGAACCGTACTATTCTTGTCACATCTTCCTAGAGAGATCCCAATCGTGCATGCCATACCCTCCAACTCTCTCACACAAGGCCATAGTGCAAGGAGAATAACCGCACTCCAAGGGCAACAAAAGGGGATGAGCAGGCTTGTAGTAGCATATTGGTGAGTATAGGGAGGGTAGCTCATAGGCGAACACGCCAATTTCACAAAACATTGGTCACCCACTCAAATAGCCAGGTAACACCTAGCAATAAGAAAACAACACAATTTGGCACAACCTTGGGATAAGGGTTAAAATCAAACTAGTAAAAGTTGAAACTCGACAGCAAGGTGCTGCTAGTGAAGGGCAAGTCAGTCAGATACATATATTGAGATGCTCATCAAGCCATGAAGGAATAGTTGGCAGATCAAGGGTTGTAGTGAAATAGGTTGCAGTGTAGGGGACAAACAAAGAGCAATCAAGCAAAGGCTGCATACAAGAAGGAAACAACAATGCAAGCATATAAGCAAAGGATAGGCCTGCAACATAGAGCAAGAGCAGAGATTTCCATAGGGAGGCACTTGCAAGTTGCAACCTCACAGTTAAGTAAGATTGGGTTCCTGGGTAGAGTGAGAATGAAGGCGACAAAAAATTGAGCAACTTTCCACCACAATTGAGGCCAAAAATAGCCTGCAGCTACGGCCTTCCACCATAGCCCATCATTGGCGTAAATCCCTAGCTACTATAGGCGATGCAATTAAGAAGTGGTAGAGCAAAAGATTTAAAGCGGATTAGCAAAAGGAGGTGGTGATTTTTCACTTTTAGCATACCACGGATGGCGTCTAATTGCCACTTACCTGCCTTGTCATCTTTTGGATGCCAATAATAACCCACCGATCCTTTGTCTTATTGTCCACACACACACCCTATATTTAGTAAACCATATATTCTTCACCTACTAACCTCTGAGCTCACATTCATTCCTCACATACAAACGTAATTTTTTTTTCTCACACACTAGTTCACACTACACTCTCGTCTCTAGCACATATGCATTTACCAAATTTAAATATCACACACCACCATTTCCCTTGGTCACACACTCACCTCTAACAATCCACCTATTAAATCTTTAAAACATTCCCACTTAACACCACGTTTTGCACATACACATAGATACACCAATTTCTCACCTTGAATTACACACACATTACAACATTCCACACCCAAGCATACATCACCTTTTCACACACACACACACATTCCACACTCATGTACTCTCTCACTAATCTTCTAACCCACTACACTCTATGCTCCCTTTCTTTCTCTATTAACTCTCTCTCTCTCTCACACACACACACACAGACATTAACACATGTATTACCTAAATTTAATGTACGATTATGCACACACAAACACACTCACATTTAAAATTCTACTAACTTATTACTATTATTTTTTATCTTTTTAAAGAAAAATAATTTTTGACTAACCTTCTCTTTCTTAAATCTCTTCTTCCACCATTAATTCATACCACCACTAATTTTACACACATACTAACTTTTTTTTGGCCCTACACTCACACCTATCATACCACACACAAAAAACATTTCTTACTAGCTGTTCACGCACATTACTTACACATTGCAAGCACCCATTTACACACACACATCACCACTTCATGTATTATGTGCCACACTCACCTCTAGTTGAAAATGCTTTGTCTTCTGGACATATTTCATGCCATGAGCACCTTGCTCATGTTGTATATAAACACACCCATATGTCCTTGCTATCGACCATTGTATCTTTGTCCATACATTGTAAAGAGGAGTCATCTAGTCCTTAGTTGTCGCCCAATTTTGCATCCTTTTCCCCACACAAATTGAGCAATCTTTTGAGGGATAACATTTCCTTATTTTATATGAGGCACTTAAGACACATTAATATAATTTTGTGCCATTATATTCACTCATTGCATCACGTAACGTTGGCCATCATTTGGGCATGTATTCAAAGTTGACTAATCGAGCGGCCATCACTAGTGCATCCTCGTTTTTGCTTTTCAGCCTCTCTTCTAACCTAATCCTTTAGGCCATAGAGGCACATCAATCACAAGTGCATGTCCTCACTTTTTATTTTCAGTCTCTCTTCTAGCTCAATCCTTTAGGCTATAGAGGAAACCATTGTCTCCACTTTGGGCCCCACACCAACATGATGTACCTATACTTTCTTACATGACCTTGGATGTTACCCTCGCCTTGAAGCAAGCCCCTCCATTCATCTAGTAACTTGAATGCCTCATTCCTAGGCACAAAGTAAGCTTTGATTGCCATTTTGAATTCATTCCATGAAAAAGAAACATGTCGTCATTCTTATGATAAGAACCAACTATAAGCACCTCAGACATCCACGATCCATGTGAGTGGTGGTGACGTAACTCTCTGTATCTCGGATCCATTTTTTGAGAACTAGCGATTCACGATGCCCTATGTATTTTTTGGGCTTGATGGATTTGAAGTTTCCCATCTATGGGCCCGCCCGTCAAGATCAAGTCTGCCTTCCACTTCGACCCTCTATTGTTATCATTGTGAAGCTTTCGCTTGAGCTAAGTTTATCTTCATAAAATGTTCCATGAGGAGTTCCATGTGTCGCTCGCGCCTTTCCTTAGCACTCTCAAACCTTTAGATCCCCCATGCTACCGCCTTCGTCCTCGTATTGACTCATTTGTATGGGAGGAGTGAAACTCCCTTTCCGGTACACTGTTTGCCGCTCGTTGTAGGCGGCCAACCTACCTACTGTATTCCCTTGAGTCGAGCACACGAATGCGGGTGATTGCTGCAGCGGGGAGAGTTGATGGACTCAAATATTCTGATCCCACAAGTCTCGCTTGAGATGAGTGAGCGATGATCTTTCAAAAAAAAGAACCTATTTTAGCCCAAGCGATTAACAAAATGGATGGAAATAAGAAAAAGCCCACGGTGGGGCGTTTTTATATTATTCCAAAATGAAGTTACAAAGGGCCTTTCCAAAAAGGGCCGGAGGCCACCCCATCCTCGGTTGAGAAGAAGGGTTTACTCTCCAACTCTAGGAGAAGTGGTTCGTTGATGGCAACGACAAAAGAGAGTCACCTCTCTTGCCTACCTCCGCTCACGGACTCGGTTCACCTAGAGAAGCTACTACTACCCTTAGAGTTGCGCACAATTCGCGGGGGCTAGCAAACTCTCTAGGCACTAGCTAACTTGGATAGAAACTCCCGCTGCACAAGAGCCGTAGGTATCACAATCATGCACCACACTTTGCATGCACTCACAACTCAAATCGCCATCACACCACGATTGCAAAACAGCTCGGAACCAGAAAAACGGTAGGGACAAAGAAGAGGAAGGGGGAGGACAGAGGAAGCTCTAGGTTGGGGTGCTCCAACTCCGCTAGACCCATGGAACCTCAAAGTGACATGAGGGCTAGAACGTGAGCCCAAAATATGCAAAACTGTCCCGCCGGGGCGCTGTTCCGGCCCGCTACTCTATGGATTTGGTTTGAGGTCTTGCATGGTCCAAGGAAGGGTGTAGCTCCGTTATAGGCTACAATGCAATGCATGGCCTCTTGAACGGAGTGGCGTTTGCGAGCAGGGTAAGCGACCTTCTAAAGCCCCCTCCCTCAAAGGAGAAATTGTTTGCCCCCTCTTTTGGAAGTTTCCTTCTTTCTTTCTAGGAAGAAAGGACCTTCTGTATAGAGGCTGGCTAGTCTGTTCCCAAAACCTGTACTTTTCTTTGGAGTTGTGGTTGAGTGAGATTTAGTACTTCTAAATTTACGAAGGAGTGTGTAGCGAAGTTTTCATCAAGTGGTTACTGACACCAAAAAACTTGAGCATCTTGTGTGACAAGGCGTGAGCCATGAAGAAGGATGATCCCTTGGGCAACATTGCGAGGACGAATCCCAACGGAATGGGAGAAACAACCAAGTCAGGTCAAATGAGTACCAAGGCAAATCACAACTACTGAGCATGGAGCCCAAGAGTATGGAGGAGACAAAGTAATAATGGACCCATCGCTCAAAATGAAAACTCTCATCACCATGGGAGGATTCCTGCCTTATGGGATACCCAAGGGGCCAAAGAATTGACCTGCATGGAATTCCTTATCTAGAGAACCCGAGAACTGAGTGGGATTGTATTCCCGTGCAAACTCCACCATCGCTTTCTGGCAGTTTCCGTGCCAAGGATGTCACAACTGTAGCAGGCAAGCAGGACATCCTGAATAGGCGTAGGTGAATGGATAAAGAGAAAGACTGGTTCTTAGCCACATTTTCCATACATGTGAATCAGTGCACTGTAGCAAGCAAAGCTGTCTCGACGATGTGAGCATGGATGGACGTCTCGCAAACCAGCAACAATGCGACAAAGAAGTGTGTGCAGGGGCGGTGGTGAAAGGACAGGGCAAGGGTGATGAAGGAAGCTCTGAATGGAAGAGTTCGGTGAAAGCTCAGATCTAGAGAAGAGTCTGGCAAACAAATGCGACCCAGTGGGGGTCGCCCAGCAAGGTGTGTGCTCGGATGTACACTCAGAGGCATCCGAGATCTCCAGAGTTTGCTCAGTAACCAATCCACGGCTTGCTGAAAGGGCGAGGCGTCAAGGCCCCAACAACATATTTCCTATGTGTATGGACTGATGCAATTTCGCATGTGTAGTCTGTTGTGAGACACGGTCATGTGGAAGTCATGCAATCGCCATGTGTTGGACACTCTCTCTCTCTCTCTCGGTAACGCCGATGATCAGGCTCGATCCTATTACACCAGTCGAGGACAGGTAGCTGTTGACATATTTCCAAGCCTGCAGTGACCGTCTTTAACAGAGATTAATGTCCTGCAGCCCCGATTATAAACACTGCACATGCACAGAAAAAATGAGAATGGGCATTATCTCAATTGCTGTGAGATCAAGATACGCAGGCAGCGAGAACAAAGCAACGCCAGAGAGTGGTTTGAATTGAGAGATTGGGAGGGGGGGTGCGCCAGGCCTCTGAGGCAGTGCAATACAGAGGCGACGCGCGCAGCCCCCGGGCAGCAAGCTACCGGGAGGGGGCTGCCCCCGTGAAAGAAATTAGGTTAATATCATGTGGCCCGATGGGCCACGTATCAGATATTAAACTGATAAGAACAGATACTACACTTGATCTTAGCCAAAAGGCCGAGAAAGGTATGAGCTGCACAGCAAGCCCTCCCTGCCTTCTATGCGGCGCCCTTGCGTTTGCCTTCTGTGGGATAAATCAAAGCTCCAATATTAAAGCAACACCCCTTGCCAACAAAACCCATCTCTTGGCAAAAAATTTGGTGTCAATTTTGCTGGAGCCGCCAAGACTTCAAAAACCACTTATTATAGAAACTTGACTTGTCAGTCAAGACGTTGCGCACCACCTAGCTCTTGAACAAATTACCAGTTTCGAGTGCAAAGCATTTCTCTCTCTCTCTCTCTCGTTGTTGTTCGTAAACCTTTTCCTTGCTTTTTTTTTAGTTTTACTTTATTCAAAAGTTTTGTTTCAAGACTGATTTAAGCCTGAGCCAGCTCTCTATAAAATTGGCGACCTTGTTTCCAAGCAAGCAAGAGTCCTCAAGTAAAGAAGGCCAAGCTTTTGTAGTTCAACATGCATGCCTTGATTTTCAGAGGTGTTAGTCTTTAACAAAGACAACCAAGCATACACTAACTCTTAATAGACTTTGATACATACGCACAAATCCACTACGCACAGAAGCAAACTAAAAACCTTTTTAGTCAAAGAAACACTACAAGTTTGCTACATGCAAGCATCAACTTTATTAAAATTGGTACATGCATGCCTCAAGGTGTGTGCCAACCTTCAACTCCCAAAATCGGCTATCTTGATGACCGTTCGGTAGATCAAACTCTACTGTGAACTTATCTGTTGTGCCGAGACCAGAGCTCCATGTCCTATGGATAAGTTGTGGACATCTCTTAAATTGTTTTGTTTTATTTGTGCTTTGTTTGCATCATGCAAGCATATCTTTTGGGGGAGGTAGTGATGACTATGAGCACCATATGCGGCTAGCTCTAAGACACAAATAGAAATAGAGTACTTAAAAGAGTTTAGATGGAGGCTTCTATTTCCCTCATACTATCTGAGATTTCCCTAAGAACATGCAAATAGCACCACCTCTAGAGCAATGCATTCACAACATCCTTATTGTGCTCTTTCTCCTGCCCATGAAATGTTGGGGGCTTTGTATATTTGAGGATACTCGTAGACAATAAACCCACGTCCACATATCGAGAATATTCATGTTATAGAGGCTCAAAAGTGCCCCCCTTAGGATACACAAAGCATACCTTACATTAGGTAGTACGAGCTTGGGTACCTCGCGGACTAAATTTCATAGTAGTCATCTGTATACCCTCCATGTGTTCATGTAACCCGTGTAGAAGAAAGAGACTACCCTACTGGGCTTACTCAGGAGAAAAGACACTTGTTGCAACAATATTATCAATGTACTGAGGAGAATATTGAAGCTAGCATTACACTTCATGAGATAAAGCCTAAGTATTACACATTTAGGCCGTCGACCTTAGACATGGGAGGAATTCGAGAGGATGTTTTGTAAAGAGTTCCTTCCTTTCAATGAGAAAGTTTGAGTCTAATGTTTCAATGCGTTGTGTGTGTCTAATGTTTCTTTCTCTAGAAAGTTTGAGTCTGTGGGCACCATCTTGATAGTTCCATACAATGTTATGTCCTTTGACATCTTTGCGTTCCCTTCCTTTTGCTTTGGGACTCCAGTGATATACTCCGTATTGACAAGATGCAGAT
This sequence comes from Dryopteris marginalis, assembly GCA_027576515.1. Taxonomy (NCBI): domain Eukaryota; kingdom Viridiplantae; phylum Streptophyta; class Polypodiopsida; order Polypodiales; family Dryopteridaceae; genus Dryopteris; species Dryopteris marginalis. The sequence continues at coordinate 7,924 of JAODKW010236280.1, forward strand.
TGGAAACATCTTCTATTAAGACGGCCTTCATTTGCAGTGCATGCAGAACAATTCCCTTATGGAAAAAATTTCATTTCAAAGTGTGATCCAATGTAATTCTTGCTGGTAGAAAATGAAAATGACATGCATTTGGGATGAAAATGGTATGGTTGTGCTCCTTATGATGTAGGGAATTATGCTATGTGGTTTAGTCATGCAAAAGGGATACTAGAATGAAATTGCAAATTCATCCAAGTTGGCTTTTTCCTCATTTTTTTGCATACTATGTATGTAGGCATAGTGTAGAGCACATGTATGAAGTTGCAGGTGAATTGGAGTCCTAATTTTCAAGATAAGGTTTGAAACATTTTTTGCGGGCTTTGACCTTCCTAAAAATTGTGATTTCTTGAAGGTTTTGATCTCAAATTATGTGAAATGCACATTTGGCATGAGGATGGTACCCTTAATGCATCTGTGAGCTCACTTTTTCACAATGGAGGTGTTTGAATGAAATTGCAATGTCATATAATACTTGTCTTTTTGCAATTCTAATGTCATAGGTGTGTTAGGCATGCTTTGTAGATTGCATGGCTGAATTTTCATGCAAGATGGACAAGATTTGAAGTATGAATAAGTATGATTTGGTTGGAAATGAGCTGGAAATTGATTTAATTTGACACGAATGATAAATTGAAGTGTGCTTGAGTCATTTTATGCATGTAAAAATGTGTATCAACATGTGGAAACTGTGCTCGAGTGATTTGGATGCATAATGAGCTCAGATGAATGAAATTGCAATTTCATTCAATCAGCTAAATTTAGGTTATGGGTGCATTGTACACATGTTGAGGATCCCAAATATGCATAAAGCATGCTATGTGAATTAGAGGAACTTTTGATTGACATTCTATAATCTCAAAAGGTGATTTTCCTATAGAGATGTATACATACTCCACTAAGGGTAAATATTTTCCCATTAATTATGATGATCATCTCCATTAACAAAATTCTTTAATAGATCTAAAACAATGAAGTTGACAATTTCACTTTTCCCATCCGTTTGGGGACAATACAAAAGGAGAAATCTAGTTGTGTACCCAAAATTTCAAATAGTCATTTCAAGAAGAGACTCATCATATACAAGGATCCCTATTTGAGACTATTGACTTTGGTGAGCCATCCTACTTGAAAATCTGTGAGATAAAGAGATTAGCCATATGATGAGGTTTGATAGTCTTTTTTGTAGGTATAAAATGAGTTTGTTTACTAAACTTGACAATTATTTTTGAAGGCCAAAAAAAACCTATGGAAGTATTCTCCCAAGGATCATCTGGTATTGGCAATGGTTGAAATAACCATGTTGGCTTACCTCTTTCATATTTTACCTTTTGACACGTCAAGCATTGATAACCATAGATTTGAATATATTTTTTCATTAACACCCAGTAAAAATATGTCTCAATAGCATTGGTGTGGTAGCTTGAATACCTAGGATGCCTTGCATAAGGAGGAGCATGGGATTCTTGCATAACCTTCTCACTCAAAGCCGGAGTAGCACATAGCTTTTGAACCATAGAGAAGAAATCCATATTTTAACAGAATGGTTCTTGTGTCTTCCCATTGTTCAAGACAAACATAACATTAGCAAAATCTGAATTAGTAGCATATGCATCTACCATACTAGTAAGATCATTTTGATATGCAATTGAAACATCAGCTACTAAATTGTGCTTGCCTAGAATGTGAGAAATAGGAAAATGAAATTGTGATAAGAAATTTGCCCACCTCATTTACTATGATACCAATGTAAACTTAATTCTTTGCCAATCCATAACATTGTTTTCTTGATCAACAAAAGCCATAATTTATCGCTCTTTGAGAATCAAGAAAAGCCTTAGGATACCCACACCCATGGTGAGGGTTCCACCTATAAATTAGAATAGAGGAGTTGGGAGTAACAGTGCAACTCCCAGATGAGTAGGCTTCAATGACTTGGTTGTACTCAATAATGCTAAATCCGTTGGTACCCTTCCCCCAGTCTCTAGAGCAACAGGTAGAAGTTAATACCTCCCAATTCCTTTTATCCTAACTTACAACAAGACCTATCTTTGTGGAATATCTTTGGATTGTTTCCCTCTTTAGAAAGAAGAAAAACCTAAGCTCTACTACCCATGTAAAGTTAATTCTGTGTGGCAATTAATCTTCCCTTAGTAGTTGCAACATTCATAATGAATATTTTGATTATCGCGATCACATAAACAAGAAATTGAAAGAGTGACACCACATAGAGGGCTATATTTCATGAGACACAAATTTGTATTAATCTTTTAGTACGATAGACTGTATAAACATGGTGAGCATCATCTTCTTGCAAAACCAAATCAAGAAGGCTTAGAACTTCAAGATCTAGCAACATAATTGCTCAAAATACATTGTGGAGAAGCAATCTAGAGTCCTACTCTCAAGGACTACAAGGCTATGCAAGCCAAGAGCGTCTATAAAGAGAAGGAGAAGGAGAAGGAGCCAAGGCTTATGCGTAATCCTATTTTTGGCTTACAGGAAGCCTAGGATCATCTTGTAAAAGACATAGTGTTAAGCAAAAGCAAGAGGGAAAACGAGCTTTGGAAGAGTAAGAGATTGACTATGAGCATGCTCCATAGGTGAAGGAGAGCCCTAGTTATGAATGAGAGAGAGAGAGAGAGAGAGAGAGAGAGAGAGAGAGAGAGAGAGAGAGAGAGAGAGAGAGAGAGAGAGAG
>JAODKW010237390.1:0-10655 GCA_027576515.1 Dryopteris marginalis
TGGGGAGGGGAGTAAGGGAAAACATAATGCTATGTTGGTGAGATCATTCATCAACTTTTTATTAATACATAGTCAAAATATTTTTTTCCCATGAATTTTTTCTTATAGGGGCACTACTTTAAGAGGTAGACCTTTCTTTATGGTGGGAAAAGAGAGGCTAGACACCACATCGAGTTGTCTAGTATTCTGTGTTATCCTATCCCACCTGTAAAGCATCATTTTTCATATAAACACTTTAATGATTAATACAAATACTTCTATCCTCATCATAGTTTAGATATTTTTGTCAAAAAATTAAAGGGGGATTTACTAGATCTATGCATGGCTAGTTCCTAATTTTTAATAGTCCTCAAATTTAAATTGGGTTAATACATAAAAAATAAAACAAATTTTGTTACATTCTTCTCAAATTGGAGGGCCTAAAAGAACCTTTGACAAAGTTATACTAAGAATTAATAATTAATATGTACCTAAATCCTTAAGCATGGGTCTCCTTTTGGACTTGAACTCTTTCAACTTTTTAGAGGTATTATTTTAGATAAGTTTTCAATCCTTATTCTTATTAAGAATTAACCTCTTGTATTTTTCTCTTCATAGCCTTCATTCACGTCTCACAAGATGGACTAAATGTTCTTGAAGTGTTCGTGGAACCTACATAACTGTGAATCATACAAGACCAAAATACAATTACTTTGGGAGAATACCCCTTTTAAATGGTACCCTTCAATATGTAAAAAAAATATGTAAAATAATGATTTTAAAAATCCCTTATGTTGAACCCCCGGGCTACTAAGCTTACATATTTATGAATGACTCCTCCAATCTAGATAGTCTAAGAATTTAAACATTCAAGTATACCATATTATCTAAGTACTTTTGTTGGCCATTTTCATTACACAATTTACACTTTAAGATAAACAAGAATGGTTAAAACTCTTAACTTTGGTCACCCTTAAATGATTCATAAAAAAGTTTAGGACTCTTCTTTCCATTGGAGATTTTTTTTTCTCTATTATCTTTCATTATTTAACATTATTAGCTTTTGCAAAATAGGAATAACCTACCTTGCTAAGTGTAGGATGGGACTTTGGTCGTGTGACCTCCCCCCCCTACTTCATCACACATAGCTAGTATACAATTGCTCCCTTATAGAAGCTCTTGATCCTTCCAAAAACATACCAACATGGTCAAATTGAATTGAATTGTAAAGAAAGGAGGTTTACTTGTAGCTTGTCACAAGGTAGTGAATGAAAATTGAAGCTTCAAATTCAGCCAAGGATGCTCCAAGGCAGCTTCTTATCCCTCCACTAAATGGCATGAAGATGGCTTGATTCTTGGTGTTAGTGTCCTGTTTCAATAAATCATACAATATAGAGGGATTTCTTGGTTTTAGTGTCTTGTTTAAATAAATCATACAACCTTGAGGGGTTATTGAGGTTTCTTCTACTTCACTAGTAAAGGTCCACCCTTTTATAGAAAACTTCTGGTCATTTAACCTTATGGTAAAAAGACTATTTCCCCTTTTTTTCTCTACTAGTACTCAACATCATGATATTTTGTAGAGAAGGAACCATGGGTTCACATTTTAACTAGCTAAATACATGCAAAAGTTCACAAGATTGTCATAGCTAAAGAAGTAGGAATTTTGGTGGGAAAATGTCTAAAAAGAAGTTGGAAAATGCCATTGGTAAAGAAGTAGGAATTTGTTTCTACCATAAGGTTCACCTTGGTATGTATGTATGAGAATATTGTTTAATACCCTAAATACCATTTTTCTCATAATATTAACAAGGCTCCATTCCAATATTTAATAGATATGATTGGTGCACCTAGCCCCCTTTAATAGCATCATTACATGCTTGGTTGCATGTGCACACACATGCATGCACATACATGCCAATTGTCTTTGGACTTGGCATGACTTGACATGAACACAATATTTCAAATACTTCAAACTTCGATATCTAATGTATGCTATTATTTATAATTTTCTTTAAACAAAGAAAAAAGATACCAATTTAAACAAGTACCTTCCAACGCCATGGATCAAATTCAAGGGGGTTTTTGTAATGGCTAGGATTGAGATGCACCATAGAAAAGTTAATTAAAATTGCCCACCCTTTTGGAATAATCATATCTGTATTGAAAACACATGAGCTTGATCAATGTTACTTGAAATGTTAAAAGGGTAAAAAAAATACAATAACTACATAATTTTGGAATAACATAGGCCCATGTATTAACTTAACACTATACTACTAGAGGAGCTTCAATTGTATGATTTCTTATTATGATGGACATTAGGAAAGACATCCATTTTAAGCTATAATAAGAATGGCAGATATTAATATTTCTCTACTTAATTGAAGAGACTTGTAACAAACACAAAGGGTTTTTGTACATTTTACCATCAAGTTCCCATTCTTCAACCCTTATAGTATTGTGTTGTGAGAATTTGCAAGGGAGGCATTGTATACCTAGCTCAGTTTCTCCACAAAGATCATGATGTTGAGTGTTACTAAGGAAAAGAGAAGGGAAAGAGGCACTTGTTAGGTAAAAGAAGAGAGGAAGAAGGGGCCCCTCTAATACAAGTGAAATACTTGTGACTTTCTTAGCAATTATGTGTAGTGCCTTGTTGAGAACTTATTTCTTCTACATTTACTAAAGGTTGAAAGAGTGCATAATTGTGTGTTTTCTTCAAAATCTTGCATTTTGAGATGGATGTTACTATAAATTATCTTTTTTGTAGCTATTCAAATTTTGTGAATAGATTATACCAGAATAAGTCTCACCTTTAAAAATGATATCTTGAATTGCTTCTCGAGTGACAAAGTGTGCAATGCTTGCTAGCCTTAAAGACTCTTTTATAACCTTTTCAAGAAAACATTAAAGCATCAATAGTTATTGGAACTAAAAAATCCACCTCTATCCAGCAACATTCAAACCCATGACCTGGGTTTTGAAAAACAAATTCTTGAACTGAGCTATTGCCACCTATAATTAAATAAGAAATAATTGCATTTATTTGAAGGTATTAAAGAAACTCACAAACTTTGTCAGTTGCATTTGTTTGAAATCATCCCAAGCCAACAACTCATTTGCCTTTTTGTTCCTTCGAATAAATAGATGCTCTTTCTACCATTTAGAATACCGAGTGTGAATTAGATGCCTTGAGCCACGATAAAAGATTAGAAGGATGACATAATAAGGTAAGGTGACAGCATTTGTGTGTGCCTTCACATATGCTTTTGTGCACATAGAAAATGAAAATTTTTCATCTCTCAACAATGATCTTGATGGCATGTATTTCTTATAATTTCTTCCAAAAGTTCTTCTAACTCTGAAGAACAGATATCTATAGGATCTCTAGTGATAAAAAAAATTAACTTCATTGAGATATTGGGCATTGTAGATGATACACTACATAAGATATTATGCAATGATCAGTAGATGAGATGATTAAATTTAGGCAATTGTTGTATGACTACTATCATTTGAGAGAAATTTTAGTAGTAACAATATAATTTCTTTTTTCTACTATTTAAATTTGATATATATATATATAGGATATGTTGCTTTAACAATGTCCTAGGTTTTTTTCCAATATCTTTATAGAAGAGTTGGGGTTTCACAAAATAAGAAAACAAAAATGGGTATGTGGTTGGGTGGTGTAAAACCATGCTTATAAGATATGACTTGTCATTAGCATGCACATATCCTTCATTAGAAACTTGCCCGTTTGCATAATTCTAATTGATCACATCTAAATAAAAAAAATTCATACACATGAGGAATCAAATTTGTATGGAGCTTGTAGATAAAGAACTTTAATCAACATAGCAAAAGTTGTAATGATAGAGTTTCATAACAATAAACTTTAAGAGCATTCAATACTGCATATAAAGCTAATCATAAAGGTGCTATAGTTCCTCTCTTGTGGTGGATTTACCCTTAAAATCCTCATTCAAATAGTTACATATTTGTAAGCATGCTCAAAAGAAGCCAATCCCCTTATTTACTAGTTTTTAAATTAGCTAGATGTTTTGTTTGTAGTATTAGTCATAATGAGTAGAGATCCAAACGTTGTGCATGTGACACGCATGTACATGCCCAACATCCACAATCAAATACTACAAATGAGTAATTCTTTTTTGGAGGCAATCACCATACTAGGTCCACACAAAACTATGTAAGTACACATGGTAGTGGGTTTAGCAATGGGGATTTCTAAAGAACTAGTCTAGCAAAGTTGAAATAAAAAACATTTCTAGAAGGAATTTATAATATTCACCAAAAAAGTAAACAATTCTAGAAATAAAAGGGGCAAATTTATTCAGCTAATACTCCAAGATAAGGGGTTTTAGAAATACCCTTTGGGTATTTCTTGGTAATGCACTCCTTATTAGGTAATCACCAAGCCTCATAAGATACACAATAGGTAATGTTTTTATTTACAATGCATTGGTTTAGCTACTCTAGGTGGCATGACCACCCAACTAAATCACACCATAATTTTAGCCATTTCTGAGGCAAGGGAGAAGTATTTGCACAAAAAAATGAGATAGCATCTATGTTGAGCTTAAGGACACAATCTTTATAGCCAACAAGGTTTAACCTAGTGGTTGAAAATTTCTCTGTGAGGACCTCAGCATGTCACTTACATGTACATGAATCTATGTGTGTGTGTGTGGGAGGCCACTTGTTTTAGGCACTTGGCTTAATGGTGAGATAAAAAAAACATACCCTTTTATGACTTAAAAAATTGTAACAAAAGAATAGTTTTTTGTGTTAAAAAGAGCTAATACCATATCCAAAATACAAGAGGCTCATGTGCCACACCTCGAGTGTTTGGTGACACAAAATACCAATGAACATAGCATGATTAATCAAATTTTGCTTATTATAGGTTGTGTGCAAGCTCAATTTATGTAGCATTAAAATATTTAGGGTTGTATATGGTTCAAAAAATTTCTCTCTATTGTACTTCAATACATGTACATGTATGTAATAAAATATTTGTATGAGAGATTTTGTGGTGATGAGGATTTTTGGTGGATAGATTTTGAACAAGAGATAACTCACCCGTAGCTCATCAACTATATGAGCATTCTCTGAGAGGAACTTCATAACATTGGTGAGTAGGACACTGGTAGTCTCAAAGCCTCCTAAAATCATGACAAAAATGAACTCAACAATGTCACTCTCACTGAATTTGTTGCCACATTCATCTCTCTCCTTCAACATCATATCCATGAAATCCTTGGGCTCTGCTTCGGTGACCTTTCTTCGAGCTTGTACTAATCGTCCAAGTATAGTAAAAATCCTCTTTCGAGCCTATTACACAAGATAAGACCATGAAAGAAATAGGCTAGTAAGTGTGAAAAATGAAAATACTAATTAAAAACCTCTCTTAATATCTAAGAAACTCCTAATAGTGCTAACCAAACCTAGAAAAAAAAATTAAAAATAAAATGTATTTGTTTATTTTCATAAAAGTTATCCACATAGGCATACAATTATGTTGGTATTTCGAATGGTGGATGGCAAGTCTCTCATTCATGTTTATGATGGAAAGTCATGTATGTGAGTCCCAGAGCTGAATTTGATGGCCGTCATGTCCATTTTGGGCCTCTTTAATCTTCAAATATGGTGATATTTTCTCATGCCCATCAAAAAATACACTAGATGCTTACAAATGGGAAATATATTGAAAAATCCTTCAATTTTGATGGGTAGGGGCACCTATCAAAAATAAGCCTTGTATGTGACCATTTTTAACACATAAAGAGTAAATATACAAATCGTGTTTGATGCACAAAGACCAAAATATGTGCACAAAGTACAAGCCTTTCATATATTGCCATTTGTCCCACTTGTTACATCTAAAAACAATTTTTTCATGGCATCTATAAATGCACATATTAATGTGCCATTGCATGTATTATTGGTTCTTGAGGAGATAAATAATACAAAGCTTTGTGAAGCAACGTTTTTATAAATGCTGATAGACATAGAGTTTAATAATACTCATATTTTTTGGATCATATATTATTCATATTTTTTTATTATGCATACACGTTCATAAATTGAATTTTGCAAAAACCCTCCTCTACAAAGAAAATCATATAAGATACATAATAAAGTTGATTTATTTTGGGAAAAAAAACACTCACCTTTAGCACTTTGTTAAACTTAGTTCCGGGTAGATCCACGGGTATTGCAGAGTAGCCATCCCTAAGGAGGAGATAATCCCTCATCAGCAACTCAATTTTAGGATCTTTAGAATCCAAGCCAAGAAAAGTCTTCACAATGTAGGTAAAGATGAACTGAAAAAGTGGATGTAAAATTAATTCTTACAAAGAAAGGGTATAGTAGATTATACATGCAAGAATATATAGAGATATATGTAAAGAAATATTGGTGAAAAAATTCATGTATAGATTTATGTATGCTTATATATTGAGACATGCATGGCTGCATTGCACATAATGAGGTTATGGAAATATGAAAGACATGTGAGATGTGACCTGATTTACAAGAGGTTTCTACAAGAGTGAACTTCATTTAAGATCAATCACAAGAAGTTTTAGACATTGTTGCACAAAAATACCCACTTATCATATTAGTACATCAAAACCTTTGTAGAGATGGAATTGTATGCCTAGCAAGAAGTTATTGAAGGAACATAATCAATTGGCTTATGATAGCTATGCTCCTAACATATTCTCAAATGCTCATGATAATGAACACTATCAAGGTAAATTGAGGGTAAGATTGAAAACTTCTTTTTAGTCTTAACACTTGCCTTGTAGAGAAAAAGACACTTTTGTGGCTATTTGTAGTGTTTGACATAAAGTGAGATAGCTCTTATCTATTAAGAATGTTTGTAACAGACGTAATGAGTAATGAGTTGATAAAAAATAGATATATCAATTTGCACTTGAAGCTTTTATGTATAGGGATAATGCATACAATATAAATCTCTAGCTAGAAAAGTTTCAATATCATAGCTAATACTTTTAATGGCCCTAAAAAATTAGTATGCAAATAAATTTAAATGGCCCTTTTGAAGCTTTTGATTATTTCTAGAAAACCATAAGATTTGAGGTCAATGTAGTACAAAAACACTATATTGAGTGTGTCTAAGGTCTACTTATAAAACTCTTTATGTATCAAATTTTCATCAACAAAACACACTTTTTTTCTACTTAACCTATGAATATCCCCTTTAAGTATCTCTTTTATATCTAAAATGTGTACAAAAATGATTACTTTGGTTGAACCCACGTGCTAAAATTACAAATTTATGAGTCCCACTAAAGTTACAAATGTCAAAATATATATGTAAGCTGACACATTGGTCTCTCTGCACCCTCAAGGCCTCCTAGCTATTAGATATGTAGTGCCTCTATTGTAGAATCTCATTACCGCATTGTCAATCCCCAACCACATTGCACCTAGCTAGGTATGTGGTGTCTACCTTGTAAAAGAAAATAAGAAATACATCCAAACATTTTTGAGTAAGCTAGTACATATGGATTAAATGGTAGCAAAAATTGCAATTTGTCATGGAGCAATCCTTTCAAGTGGTGAAAAAAAAACTAATTTTTCTTCTGACCTTTTTAAATTCTTCTTGGACATCAACAACAGGCATGTGCAACCAAGGACAAAGGACAGAACATGTGTGTTCTTGAAATGGAATGAAATGGAGGAATTGGATGGGTTTTGGGCTGAGGATGGAAGTGGAAAGCTTGCCAAATCGTCGATGACGTTCACCATGCATTGTGAGCATGTGCCCCACTATCTTCTTTATGGATCCTGGGAAGTTTACTTGCACTAGCTTATCTTCATTGGATAACAAGAGCTTGTTGAGATCAGGATCCATTGATATCACTGTGGGGCGGCCCAACATGTGTGTCTTAAACACTGTGCCGTACCTGACATAGTAAAAGTGCATTGATGAAATCTGATTAGATTGGTAGCCTTAATTTTTGTCCTTGTCTTTTTTATTAAGAAATGTATTTGAAATTAGTAAATTTGCTCATTCAAAACTATTATCACTATAAATTTGAACACGTACATGGGCAAAAAGTTATAGAACAAAAATGGACAACATATTATCCCCTCTTATTAGTTAAGCTCAAGATATCAAGATTTTAGGCCCATATACTTGCACTACTTATTTATAGCTAATAAAAATTAAACTATATCATGTATACAAATAATATTTCATTTTACTCACACACATGGGCATCCATAAGAGGGTGTCCCCTTTTAATTATCATCCAAATATAACCCTTAAAGGTGAGCAATAACCATATATTTCCAATTTAGAAGCTAAGATTTCACAAGATATGTAACATGGCTAGAAAATCAGAGAACTATTGTGTGGAGCCTCCTAGGCTCATGCAATTCTCACACAAAATAAAAAATGAGAACCCTTAAAGAACTTTGGAAACATAAATATTCTCATGTCATAGTGCATGGCAGACTTGAACTTGCAGCCTCATGATTGTGAGCCATGTGTCTTATAGCCTCATGATTGTGAGCCATGTGTCTTATAACTGAGCTTCATGGTTTGAGAAAAGTAAATATCTCAAATTATCATAGAATTATTATAGGACAATTATTATCATAACCAAGCTATAGAAATTTGTCATCAAATGCTTATACTTTTTCATACTTAAGGGGTGTTCCCACATGTCAAAGTTAATCTTAACTTGCCAAAGTTACTTTTAAAAATTAAAGACCTAGTACAGTGATGCAAGCTTCCAAACTTGGATTTTTGGCTTAAAAACACTGAACATGGCCAAGTTTTAAAGGGATTTTGTAACTTTTTCCTATTTAGACGAGTTAAATTGGGGGTAGTGTAGATTGGTGGCACGCCATCAATATACGAACCTTCATTGAAGGATAAGTTAAAAGATGACAATAATTTTCAAGTAAAATATTAACTAAAACTTAAATCTTCATAATCACCTATGAAAGGTTGTAAAATCAATGTCGTTTATGAGACTAATAACTCCTAAAATCAATTTACATGCTCATAGAGCATCCTATTGTAGCACTTGTATTGGGACCTAGAGCCTCATACCATAGAGTGAGAATAATGAGAGGTCATCAGTCTTTTAGGGGGTTGTTAAGTTTTTTTATTCCTTTTCAATGGATCCAACTTAAATTTAATAATTTTCCCATAAAACATGGTATCTTCCTTCAAAATCTAGTTTGTTTCTCAAAATTATATCCAAACATTCTAGATGTAGAATATGGTAAAATCACCTTCCACCTATGGAAATCCATGGACCCCTCCATGTAACTCTATTCGGGATCTATACAGGGTATAAGGAAAAAACATTGCATCTTCAAATATTAGGCCCCCAATTCCGGACCTTTTGGAAGGGGAACTTAACTAAGAATCTGTAATAAACTTCAACACATTGCTTATGTCACAAGGAAGTGTCATTTCATATGCCATCTCATGGAGAATCATGACTGACCATTTCTATGGACAAGGTTGGCATTCACTACTTATAGCTTGGACAATTCCATCACCAAGTATTTCTTGGTAAGCCTTGTCCCTACCATTAACATGCTTCATTGATGATCCTTTTTGTTTATTAATCTTAAGAGAGAGACATAAGATTCTAAAGAGATAAGGAGAAAAAGTTAAGAGGTTTAGGAAGAGAGTGGCAAAATAATACAACTTCAAACTAAAACTTCCAAGGAAACCAATGTAGTATTAAATCATTTTTTTTGTTTTTTTTCTTCCTAAAATTATCCTAAGGTCAATCTCTCATACATCCAAGAGTTTTAAGGTAGGGTTGCCAAGATCCACAATTTTCTAAGGCTAGTATATTACCTTGTAAGATCCACCTCTCTAAAATTTCTATCAATAAGGGAATTTAACTTACATGTATTCACATCTATGCCTCCTAGGTGATGTTGACATTCACTTCCCTTTTCTTTCCCTTGCCGTCTAATGGCTAGTGTAAGTCTCTCATGGACTTCTTCAAGTACATAGATATGCGCCACGACATTCTTGCATGACTTTGAGGTCAAAATTTGTATGCTTGGATATGTGAGTGCTCTTGCAGCAGAAAAAAATGGAAAAAAATTATTTTGGGTTGCACCACCTGAATAAATTTTAGTATCTCTCATCTCTTTGCCTCCCTTTCTCTCATCCCTTCTTTTGTGATAAAGGAGTACTATTTTGCATCAGACGTGTTTTCGGCTTGCACATTCATGGGGATGGTCTTAGGGCTAGTTGCCTAAAAATCTAGAAGATCATTTTCACAATTCCTTTTGTATTTCCTCTCTTTTACACTTCATCCCTCTTCCTTTCATCTTCCGTCAGGCTCAAAGGTCAGTGGAGGGCAGACCTGAGCCGTCAATTTGAGGGGCATTAAATCACGTAATTTGGGGGCAGAGTGAACATGATGCTTACACATCAACAGTAGCTAGAATGCACAAAATTTAGACACATCAATAGGCTGGAATGCACAGGATGAAGACACCTCAGCACTTGGAATGCACAAGATGAAGACAACTTAGCACAAAATTCGGACACGATTGTAAGTCTCACAGTAGGCAGAAAGGGTGCAGAAACATACAGTGAGCACAGTACTTTACATCCACTTCCCCCCGACCCCAACGGT
>JAODKW010238500.1:0-10640 GCA_027576515.1 Dryopteris marginalis
CTCTTTCCAAGCCAATACCGACCACTTTGAACCCAAGAGTGAGTGAGCTTATTCATTAAGTTATGATTTGATTCTCGATCCCGCGGATCGTTGAAATTTTTGAAGTATAATCCATGCCATTTCCCTGGGGTGTTGTCCCAGCTGAGAAGTCCATGACAAGATGAGATTTGATTCATTTTAGAGCCCACTCTTGGCCTCAATACGAGCAACATTTGACAAGACAAGATCCTTTCTCAGAAGCAACAAGAAGACCATAAAACTAGCCTTAAGTACCATCATATCCATTGGTAGAGATTCAATCTAGCCGAGAAAACTTTTCCCACGGAACCGCTTATGGTCCGCATCACTCTAAGGTCCTTAAATGAAGACTGATAAACCCTTCCTAATTCCTATTTCCAAAAGACTCCCAAAACAAGCACAAAGGGGGACTCCGCACTTAATGCGACCGAGAGAGGACCAAAATCCTCTTAAAGCAAGCATAAACGAGCCCAAGACCTCAACCCACTTCCTATTTTGCAAGGCTTAGAGAATGCCTAAGAGACATGCCAAAAATAAAAGAAAAACTTCTTAACAATTTTCAGCCGGAAACAATCTTTTAATAAAAGGTTCATGCGCTCACCAAATGCTACCAAAAGAGGCCAAGACCTCAAGGTAAGACCATCACCTTATCACCTAAGCAAAGCGCTACAATGAGATGAGACCCCACACCTTTGCATGGCATGGAATTACAAGTCCCAATCAACCTCTTAACCTTATCGCTCACAAGAGATAAAGCGACAAGGGAAACCTTAACCATAACATGACATGGAAGAAAAAAATCACCAAGGCATGCCCCTAATCAAACAACCGCAAGAGGGTAGCCGTTGATACAAGGCTACTACCCTTAATCACCTCTAGAAGGCAAGCAATAACATGCAATACTTACACCATAGCTAAGATACCAAAACTAATCACTCCCATACTATGCCACAACACGAAAGGCACGACATGAGACCGAATCCACAATATGAGGCATGCAACAAGACCGCCATCCCTACATCAAGCAAGCAATAAGACCAACATCCCCTTAGACTCAACATTCTAAGCAAGGATGCAAAACCACGCAAAGGTTCATGATTTTCAACTATGAAACAAGCTTGAGACTCCAAGCATACGTGACATGCAAGCCACGGCCTACAATCACCCGACCTACGGGCCATTAGATAACCACAGGAGCTATACGATACAATACTAAGCTTTTGAAGTAACACATCCATACCATGCTACATACATAACAACATGAGCCTCAAGCCATCAATGCGATGAAAGGCAACAACCATACCATTCATGCATTCAACCCACAAAACATTAGCAACCACGCAATTACCTAATCATGACAAGAACGCAAGCCACAAGGCCGGAACTAATCCTACTACGGGAAGTAAAGACAATCAAGCCACCCTATTCATCCCTAAGAATGCAAGCCAACAATCATAAGACCGTAATGCCACACAAGGCACCATCCCTACCAACGCATCAAAGCTAAGCTACAAGGCCCACCCTTGCTATTTCTTTAAGCAAAGCATCCACATAAGGCATCATTACCACCGAAAAGCTCAAGACAACGGTCTAACCATAACCATCCCTTAGCGTCAAGACACTAAGATCCATACCAAATTGTAACAAAGGTCTTTACCCGCGCAAGAAGATTGAGCCTTATTCCAATACCGCAAAACAAGCAAGATTACAAGGGTCATTTACTTATGAAGCAAGGTCCCAAAAAGATGCCACAAATTTCTCATAGCTCAACTACAATCATACCAAACATACCTCCTCAAAACGGTGATGATAGCATCACTAAAACCACCTAAAAGACAAGGGCAACAAGTCCCTAATCATACCATGCTATTTAGGCAAGCAAAAACTCTATGTACCATATCATCAAGAGGCCAAACGGCGAGGCCCAATAATACTTGGAAAATAAACCATAACATGCATTGAATACTTTCAAAGTTCTTCCAAGAAGGTCACCTCAAAAAAAACGCAGAAAAATTCAGCCTTCAAGAATCCATTACTATGACAAGACAATGCACTTAATGCGGCCAAAAATCCATCACAAGAACCACACTCTTTCATTCCATTAAGACCATTCAAAACAGCAAGTTCCAAAGCATGAGTAGCAACACAAAACTGCAGAAACTTCTAGCTCACTACTTTACCAAAAAGCTCCTCGACAAGAAGCCATTGGCATGCATGAAGCCTCAGCCTAAACAGGTCCAAGGGAGACAAACCACACTCCATTTCTTTAGCCTCCCGGCTCCACAAGAGGGAGACATGCATGCACTTAAACCAAGAAAGCAAGGCAAGAATACGCTGCAAGGAGAAGAGCACTCACCGAAGAGAGTGAAGAGGATACCGCTGAAGAAGGGAAGCCCCCGGTCAAGAGCTAAAGGGGGGTGAGAGGATAATGCAGGAACAACAACCCAAAACCCTCCAACAAGGCACCGCAAGCTGCCTGGTCACCACAGGGGCAGCTCCCACCTGGCCCTCAGGGGCGCGACCTCGCAGGAGAATAGAGAGAGAGAGAGAGCATGTGATGAAGAGAGTCCCCCCACTCCACGATTGCGCGCGCGCTCAAAGCTGCAGAGAGGGAGAGGAGACTCGCAGCGATCTCGTTTCCACGCAGACAGAGAAAGAGAGAGACGCCACTTTACTCAAAATCTTGAGAGAAAAATAATAACCCTCTTCCTTCTCTCACTACAAGGGGAGAGAGAGAGACAGCATATCTTTCAAATTGTTTTTGATTCAAGGAGGATCCCCTCAATCATAATGCAACCCCCTTTATATACTAGAAGCAAGAAAGAGCACGGGTTCCCTTCATTAAATTCCTCCAAATTCCCAAGCCCTTGAAGTACCTTTAATGCAAAGGAATCCTTTACCTTACAAAGCCATTAGATGAAGTCCTTTTTAGTCCTAGAGAAGTTAAACCTCTTAATGAATTCCTTCTACTAACACTTACTCAATTATCCATTTGGTTCACCTCTAACAAGCACACAAACAAAATGATTGAGCAGAAATCTTATAGCGAAACGGACATTAGATTCCTTAGATTGCGACGGACTCAACGCGGAACCATTGATTCATTCTGAGAAGATACGAGTTTATTACAAAACTTCACTGCATACTCGGGTCCTGAGAAAAACAGTTGAGGATAAGAACGGCTACCTAACTGAAAGAGCTAAGCAAGGACAAATCTGAAGAAGAGGGCGGGGGTGGCCCTTACAATTTTAACTATCTCTTTGGCTGTGGAGTGTACTTCTGCATCCTCTCCTTTGTGTACATTTTGTTGTTAGTTTAGGAATAGAAATACGTAGAAAATGTATGTGCAGTTTGCATGATATGCATGTGAGATGTATGTTCATTGATATTGTGGGTATTTTGCAAGAATAGGTACTCAAGAGCAAGGGCCTTTGGAGTCCACATTTACTATTTTTATCTGGCTTGTGCCGAGGTCTTGCATTGCTATTACGATATTTTGGGTAGTTAGTGGTATTTTTGGGTAGATTTTGAGCTATTTTTTGGGCTTTGAAAGTGTGTAAGCAGCTAGGAATTTGTTCCCAACTATTGTGGTACCTCCTTTCCTCTCACCAGGCTTGCCTAGGAGTAAGGCGGTTCCACACAAGAAGGTGGTCCCACGATTGGCTAGGTTGTTTCAGCCCAGACTTCTACCAAGGGTGGGGAAGGTTGTCTTGAACCCCGGACCTCAATTCTTAAGCTAACCTTATGTGGGATTTGCATCCATGCTCTACCTTCCTACCTATGCAAGCAAAGAGTACTTTTTGTACACTTCAACTACAAGCACATTGCCAAACATCTCACACACATAATCAAACACTAATGAAAGCAAAGCAAAAAACATTAAATGGGCAAGAAAATCAGCACACACTAACCTAATATAATCACTTATTAGTGCAATTAATCAAACCCACAAGCTATTCAAATTCTACTCAAGCATCAATGGATATGGGAGCTTGGGTTCTTCACTTCAAGCAAGCATGCTAGCTACACATACAAGAACATAAAGCAAATACTTAACCTACTTCAACACATTCACAAGATTAACAAGAAGATAATAGAATATGAGAGAGTAAAGAGTGGTTTCATTAAGCATGGGCTTCAAGCATGGAGTAGCTTGGGCTCTCAATACATTCCAAAGAAGGAGATGGTAGTGGAGAAGGGCTTGGGACTCTCTAGATAGCCATGGCTTAGCTCTCTATTATGCTCTTAAGCTATGGAAGTAAGAAGATCAAGAGGGATCTCACCTTAGCTCTCAATAGAATTCCCACACAAACTAACCTCAAAATTAAGCATTCTTCACTTTTATAACCTTGAACTCTGTGGTTTCTAGCTTCACACTACACTTACACAATGTTTGGCAAAAAATACGAGCTCATAATTGATACAAATTGGAACTCTAGTGAGCCCACCAAAAATATACAAAGACCCCAAAATAATATTAGAATGTACATGGGCTCTCATTTGAGTGACGAGAATCCTACGAAAATTAATACATAAATATTTCTTGTATCCCTAGAATGGTAAGAATTCCTATTTTTAGCTCGGTTGTCCATTTGATGAAGTTGAGGGCTCTTGTCAAAGATATTGATATACGCTTTGCAATGAATGAAGCCACATTTCTATCTGACTCCATATGCTTTGCTTTTGGCTAAAAATAGTAAATGTCCCATAATCCTCTTGGTTGGCGCTCCAATCTCTAGTTGCCATGCTATAGGGCTTAAAATGATGAGGCTGAAGCATGCTTTACTATGGGTCCACTTTGGATCTCATCCGACCCTCGTACTGACTAAAAATAGCAATTGTTGAAAAATAGTAAATATCGTCAGAAAAGTCATTTACAGCTCTTGTTCCAACAATATTTTCTCTTTCACTGTGCTCTATGTTGTTATTACATCATTGTCAGAACACTCATGCTCACCTTGCCTACATATTAATTACAACTTTTCATAAAGTTGTGGCTTTTTGCCTCTCATGACGATAGAAATAGGTTAGATCTTACGACATGGCTTTTATGGGTTTGTAAGAATGCATAGACTTCTGGATACCTTATGTCATTTATGAGCTTAACTCTTGTAAATTCTCCCCAATCTATAAAAGGAAGGAATGTCTAGATGGTTTGTAAATCTCTATCAAGTCAAAAACTTAGAGGTTAACCTAATAAATTGATTACTGGGATAACTAAGACCTTGAGAGGGCTCCTATCAAAGATATTGATATACGCTTTGCAATGAATGAAACCACATTTCCATCCGACTCCATATTCTCTACTTTTGGCTAAAAATAGTAAATGTCCTATTAATCATCTTGGTTGGCGCTCCAATCTCTAGTTACCATGTTCTAGGGATTAAAATGACAAGGTTGAAGCATATGCTTTACCATGGGTCCACTGCGGATCTCATTCGACACTCGTATTGACTAAAAATAGTAATTTCCCAAAAATAGTAAATATCACCAAAAAATTCATTTACAGCTCTTGTTTCAACAATCATTTCTCTTTCACTATGCTCCATGCTGCTATTCCAGCATTGTTGAAACACTCGTGCTAACCTTGCCTAGAGATTAATTATAGCTTTTCATAAAGTTGTGTTTTGTTGCCTCTCATGATGATATAAATAGCTCAAATCTTACGACATGGCTTCTATGGGTTTGTGGGAATGCATAGACTTTTGGATACCTTGTTTCATTTATGAACTTAACTCTTGGGTGAGGGTTTGTAAATCCTCCCCAATCTATACAAGGAAGGAATGTCTAGATGGTTTGTAAATCTCTATCGAGTCAAAAACTTAGAGGTTAACCTAGTAAATTGATTACTGGAATAACTAGGACCTTGAGGCTTGGTTCTAGGGTATAGACTTGGACTACAAGTTAGGGTTAAGTGATAACAATTAGATATAGTTTAGAGTCCTAGTTGCTTAAGTCTTATGATTAGATCCTTGAAACTTAGGGTCGTACTTGCCAAAGTGCTATTACTCTTGGTCCTGCTTTTGAAATGTTGTTTGCAAATTCTAGAAGATTGTATTAATATCTTATTTGATATGAGCAAATTAATTAATCGAAAGAATTCCTTGATGGTATTCTAAATTTTCATTCCTGCTTACTAAGGATGATAAACCTTGCGTAATAACATTTTAAATTGTTGTAAGTATGAAGCGTTGCTTAAGGTTAAGATCTTAGGGTAAGGATAGGTCAGATGGTTAGAGTTATGTCTAGAGAGAATAGTCTTGGGTAAGGATAGGTCAGATGGTTAGAGTTATGTCTAGATAGAAATAATCTTGGTCCTAAAGCTAATTAGATAATTAGGAGAATGTAGAAATTATTAGTAGGCTTCTTTGTCTAGCGTTATGGCTTGTTCATAGTACTTGATGGTATACTAGATTGAAACTCCTATCATGAACATATTTGTATGAGACTAATCCAAGATAGCAAACTCAATAAGGTTTTGTATTAAAACCTTGGGTTGGTTGAAAGGTAATCTTTCAACATTTTAAATCATTAGAATAGTTGTTTGATTTGTTCTTGATGAATACTCTAGTTATGCTCAAGGAGTGATGTGGTTAGCAAATTTCAGAGTGTCTAGAAGTTAAACTCTTAGAGGCTTCACGTAATGGATTATTGAAGATTCTTTTGATTAGTGATAATGATTTGTTCTTACTTGACGCTATAGTCGACGCTAGGTAAGCTAGAATCTACACCGGAAGAAACATTTGGAGAACTAGCTTAAGTTTAACCTAAGAGGAGTTTAGGACCTTGAAGAGTTTATGCTAAAAATGGTAGTCGCTAAGTATAATTGCATAAGAGTATGATTGGTTGCTTGTTTATGGTACAATATGATTGAGAGAGAGAGATAGTTAACCTAATTTTTTTGTATAATCTAGTGAACTTGATGCAAATTAAGCTTATGATTGCGACACACTGTATGACCTACTTCCCTAATCATGGCTGCTTATAGTTTAAGCTTTGAATAGTTGAAGGTATGGTTGAGAATAAATATGGCAATTAATTATAGGGTTATGGTTAATCTAAATAAGGAGATTGAATTCTATCTTCAAGGAATGCCTATACTCTTAAATCAACTAAATGATTCTATTCCTTGTCTTCTCACCCACTTTATAAGAATGCTTGAAGAGATGAAACCACTACTCATTTTTTATAAATTGGAAATATTTTGTTACTTGAAGAATATTTGATCTAAAGAACGCTAAATTATTCCCACAAATCTAAAGAAAAGAGTTGATATTTCTTTCCCTTCTTGGTATCTAGGGAAGTGATCACCCGCGCTCTGTGGATTCTCTGACAACGGTAGAAAAGTAAATTCCAAAATTCTTTGAATATAATTCTTTCCCTTCTTGGGATCTTGGGAAGTGATGACCTGCGGTCCGCGGATTCTCCGACAACGATAGCAAAGTAAATTCCAAAATTATGTGAATACAATTTCAATTTTCTAGTTCATTTTTCTCTTATTTATTCAAGACATGGTTCCCTTAGCTGCAAAAACCACCATTTGGAATCAATAAATTATCAATAAAATGAAGGATATGTTGCTGAAATTTTTGGGGCATTTCTATGACAAAAAATGATATTTGGGATCATTTCTTACCTCTGACTTAGTCTTCATTTGGAATGAAAAATTTCTTGCCAAAAACTTGAAAATTGAGCGATCTCCTTGTGGCTCTTTCCCATGCTTAAGTTCTTTCTTTCTCGCTCCTTTCTCTCTAGCTCTCTTCTCCTCCTTCTTTCTTGCATGCCTATCCATCCTAGATGACTAGGCGGATTGCCTTTCCTCTTGAAATCTTAGTGCGCAAAGTGACTTTCAATCACCTCCATTTTACTCGGCGATGCAAACTAGATGAAATTCCCTTTGTATTGTTTATCATTCCCGACGCTCTTAACAGTAGTTGAAATAAGATGAGAAATAGATTATGTTCTGGTCTCCTCTTCTCCTAGATTAATAGATCCTTTCAAAATTATATTTGACTTCGTCGAGGCTAACGTGTCAACAGAAGAAGAGGTGGAGGACTAGAATAAGGAGAATCAAAGAAGGCATTGGATTGGATCCCTAGTAGATAAACTACTTAGATAAATTGTTGAATTGATCTAAATTTTGGTCTTTTTTTCAAAGTTATCAATTACATTATTTTCCTTCACAACCAACAAAATCAAAGTCATTAGAAGGATTAATAGCTAGACAAAATTGACCCAAAAGAAAATAAATTATTAAAATACTCTCAATCATAGCAAGAGGTATAGTTAAAATGTGGTTAGATAAATTAGTAGACACACAAATGGTAACTCAAAATTACTCTTAATATTTTTATAGATAAAGATTTAAATGGATAAAAGTTTTGGTAATTTTCTTAAAACAATATTAATAAAAATCTCCAAATTTCATAAATTCAATCTTGATTATAGAAAGAAATATGGTGAAATTAAAAGGAGAAGTGAAGTGAAGTATTGAAGATTTGGATTCCACTTTGGTATACATATCATATGTTCTCAAAGAAAACTAATAAAACTGATCCAGAGGGAAATAAAATGAATGTAAAAAGGAATGATCGAGTACAACCCTAAGAAAATTTTTTATGCGTAAGTCATTATTAGTTGGGCTGTCATCATGCTAGTCTTGTTGAGCTTGACTTCAGACAACTGACAATATCTTCCTTGAAATGGTATGGTGGTAGGGAAGGATGTACAAAATGTGGGTTTGATAGGACCATACAAATAACCTCATCTAACATTTCCCTTGGCCTAAATTAAATAAAAGATATAAGTTCTATTGGTAAACTATATAAATTGGTTGCAGTCTAATAAATAATGTTTTTTGTTCTTTTAATTCAAAGAGTAAGAAATTTAAGATTACTAAACAAAAGGAAAATGGATGTCGATACAAACAGTCCCATGAGCAATACAAAGAACTTAGGGACTAAGAGAACTATTTGATTTCTTTTCACTGGTTGCTATATTCTGTAAAACTCCTTTGGTTAACCTTATGTCTCACATCAAATGGCCTATAGGGCAACCTGTAAATTAATGTACTATTCAAGTATGGATTACCCTTAATCAAAGACTTCAAAGTCATTGACAATCATGTGAGATATTAAACTCGATAAGCCTTCATAGGCTGATTAGATTGTCCCTCCTTGATGATCCCAAGTTTTGGTTAATCCTTTGTAGTGTTTAGTTTTGGTATACCTAGTCGGACACAATTATAACCTACTTCCCTTAGTAGGTTTTCATTGATCTACATTCCTCTTTGGGTAGACTCATTATTGGGGTGAGTGTAGATCTAGTTGAGTGGTTTAGACTAGTCGAACTTCTTATAGTTTGCGACTATCTATCACTTTTGGGGTGAGCCTTGATTTTATTTTTCTCCCAACCAAATTTTTGAGTGAAATTTGTGTTTTGTCTCTCGTGTAGGTTCACGTCTAGGGTGGATTATTGTCTTGAGACAGTTGGATGCGATGCTTGATATTGGATTGAGATTGGATTCGATTGAGGGTGGATTGGTACTTGATACGATTGGATGTTGTGCGAATTGTGAGCTTGTATGTAATACTTAGGAATACCTTATTCTATTTACATATAACTATATGATTGTTGGGATGCATATCTATTTGAACCAGCCAAACTTCATGAACCCACGAGATTCCACATGAGTAGAGTCTATATTTGGTGTGGGCTAATACAGTATGAATAAAAGTATGAAATCCTTACCATATTGGAAGGATGTGTAAAGTTGGGGTGTAGTTGGAGATGTAAACCTAATAAAGAATATTGATTTCTATATGTGAGAAAACAAATTTTAGATTGGAAACGCTTAGGAATCTAAAGGTGGGACCCTCCTTCTACCATGGATTTGTAGTAGGAAATTGACATTTGGTAAGGAATTAAAGGAATTTAAGTCTTAAATGTGAGGTATTTCCCAAAAAACTTATTATCTAATATGGAAATGTGATGTATGAGACAGTCTTCTTATGTGACAGGATGTGGGTGGTTGAGCCAATATTTAGTGTTGGTGAGCGTAGTCCAAGAGGTCAAAACTGCTTGATAGCTAGATTAATTTTTATAAAAAATACTAAGGAGGAAATCAAAGAATAAACTCCACTTAAGGGTTCAGGCAGGAGTCAGCCAGAGACAATGTACTTCCAGGGGATGAAAATAAGATCTAATTATTTTTTATTGTCTTAACAGATTAAAATGTATTCCATTAAGTTTGAAAAAATTATTTTAAGAAAATAAGTCCCTTGGAAGTGGTAATCTTGAATAAGCTTGTAGGTGGGAAGAGAGTATGACAAGGGATTGCTATGCCACACAATTAAAAAGAATTAAAATTTGTTTGATATTTCAACTCTCTCCTCTAAAATTATCAAACATAAACGAGACTCAGACCTAGAAAGTTATCAAATTTTTGTTCAATACAAATTTAAGGCCTCAACTAGACGATAATCCGTTAGCATAGATTAGTGATTTGAATAGTACCCAACTGCGCCGGTGTCTATGTCAGGATATGTTGGTATTTTGGTTAGATCATGGTTCCAGTTGGGAGTGACGTCCTCAATGGTCTGGGAGGCCAAAACATATGTATA
>JAODKW010239610.1:0-10636 GCA_027576515.1 Dryopteris marginalis
CGCGAGCGAGCGACCGCGCGAGCGCGAGAGCGAGAGAGCGAGAGAGAGAGAGAGAGAGAGAGAGAGAGAGAGTTCATGAGCTTGACAGTCTGCTCTGTGGTGGTCGCGACACGCTATTGGAAGCTTTCTTCTTCTCGACTCTATCAGGTCCAAGCTTCCCTTCTCTAATGGGGTCTTCTAAGTCTGTGTGGGGCTCTGCCCATTTGTCGGGTTTAGGGTTTGACACTTCCCCTAGTTTAGGGGGCTCTTCTGCTGTGAAGCGGGAGCTCTTTAAGCAACTGCCCCATGCTTTTAAGGTATTAGAGCATGAAGATGCCTCTCCACTATTGAATGAAAATGTTCAACCTTATGATAAGCGGCTTTTGAAGGATATTCTATCTGATGCATTGACTGTTGATCCTGAGGTTAAGGGTGAGAAGGTAGTGCACATTTTGCCTCAGATTGCATGGAATCATATGAATGTATTTAGGAAGAGAGGTTTGGTTCTGTATTTCAATGGGAAGCTGCCAATCATTAAAGACATAGCTATGGCCATTGATGCGGGGTTTGAATACTATGCTGTAGATAAGATTTTCTATGCAGGGAGTGGGCTCTTTGAGGTGCTGTTCCATGTGTCTGAGGATAGAGACAAATTCCTCTCAACTCCTACTGTTCTGCTGCATGAACAGGTGGTGCATGTCCTTCCTTGGCAGCCGGTCCGCCTTATTAAAGAGGAACTTTTACACACCTGCCCTGTTTGGGTTGAGTTGGTTGATCTTCCTTCTTTTATGTGGGGCAGTATAAAAGAGATAGCCTCTTCCCTAGGGAAGGTGCTATTCTCACCTTCTATTAATTCCTCTAACAGGAACAAGGTATGCATTTTATGGAAAGCTGAGGAAAAATTCCCTGAGACTCTTGAAATTAACATTGGTGTGGGTAGGATTGTAATCTATTTAAAATGGGGATCATTGAGTGGTGCTTGTTTTCATTGTGGTAATCTGGGACACTTCACTAAGAGCTGTCCTACATTATCTGAGTCTCAAAGTCCCATGATTCCTAGTTACTCAGGTAGTAAGACTTTGGTTCCAGCTGAGCAAGTATTTGGTAGGAGCAGAGCTTCCTCTTCTGCTAGCACAAATAATGGTAACTTCACTCCCAAAGTTTCCCCTTCATCTGGGCCTAGGGCTCCACCTCTTCAGGTATGAAGCCTTCTTATGCAGGGGTAACTGCAGGTAGATCTCCTGTCAAAGGCAGTGTGGGAGGCTCTGCTTGGGGGGGTAAAGGTTTAGACAAAGGGAAAAGGCCAATGGACTCTGATGGGTTTACAGTGGTAACTAATAAAAGGGGCTTCAGTAAGGGTAATCCTAGAGTGGGTTCTCTTCTGGATATACTAGTATTGCTAGACAGTTTACTTCTTCAGGGACTACAACCTCTCTTGCTATGGATTTGAAGGCCAAAGGTTCATGGGAGGGTACTATTGAGATTTTAATGGAGGATGGTTCTGATGACTTTGTTGCTAATACTCCTATTCAATCATGAAGTTGGCATCTCATAATATTCAGGGCCTTAACAAATCTGAGAAACTGAAAGCTTTCTGGGCTTGGATTCTGAAAAATGATTTGGATATAATTTGTGTTCAAGAGCATAAGCTTCATAACCTGGCTAGTCTGACTTAGCACTGCAATGGTTATTCCTTGTTTTATGGGGGTGTCCAAGGTCAGTATTCTGGAACTCTCATTATTATTAAATCTATCCTTTCCCCTGTGTTAACCTTTAATCATCCCTCAGGCAGACTGTTAGGAGTCTCCTTTCAGTCCCCCTTTGGCAGTCTATTGGTAACTAATCTTTATGCCCCTAATGCCTCTGTGCAAAGAGAGGGCTTTTGGGAACATTTATCTAACATGCAGAGTTTGAAGGGCATTTTGTGTGGGGATTTTAACATGGTGGAAAAGCAGGAACACTCTAATACTGGGGCATCTCTGATGCAAAGGCATGAGAGGGAGAAATGGGATGCTCTGCTTGATTGCCACCCAATGTGGGATATTTGGCCCACTTTGTCCACTGATAAAGGTTTTACTTATCACTCTCAAGCTCATAGACTTGCATGGGCTAGGTTGGACAGGATTTATATTATAGACTCTGACTGGTGTCCTCCTGCTGCTGCTGCTGATATACAAATTGATTATGCCTGTCATTTTTCTGATCACTTTCTTGTTTTGTTGAATCTTTCTGCCTTTGATTGGAAATCCCAGATGCATGGCTGTCATAATAGAAGACCTCTGTTGGTTAATAATCTGCATATCCACAAACCTTTATTTGTGCAACATGTTAATTCCAACTTGAGTCATGTTATGGCTCAGTCATATTCAGCTGTTCATAAATGGATTGAATTCATTGCATGCATGCAGAATAGTATTAGAATTTGTGGTAAATACTATGCTCATAAGAACAGGGCAGAAATTCAAAAATGTCAGCTTCAGCTTCAGAGATTAAGGAACAAAGGGAATGATAGTATGCTGCAGGTTCAGGATGAAATTGAAATGCAAAAATGTGTGCACGTGCTCAATGAGCATGATGGTAATCAGGCCAAGAAAGCTAGATTTCTAGTTAGATGTCATGCTCTTCAGGACCAAGATTGTACCTCAAAGCTCTTCTTCAAGAAGTTGGGTTCCAAGAGAAATAGAGATGCTTTAGCTAAGATTGAAAGGGATGATGGGACAGTTATTCAAGATGGCATTAGCATTATGCAAGAATGTACTGAGTACTTTGGCAAAATCTTGAGTGTTTCACCAACTGAGAATGATGCTTCCAAAGTTGCAATTGACACTATGCTCAAATTTGTGGATGTATGCATTGAGGGGAATTCTGCTACTCAATTGGATAAACCCTTTGACAAAATGGAATTGTTATATGCCTTACAAAAATTGGGAAATGAGAAAACCCCTGGTATGGACGGATTATCTAAGGAATTTATGTTGGAATTCTGGCCAGTTCTGGCAGATTTGGTCACTGAAGCTATTAATGAAATGTGGGACTCTCAATGCATGCATCCACAGTTAAAGCAAGGTATTATCAAATTGCTTCCTAAGCAAACTTTCTGCACTAAACTGTCTCATTGGAGACCCATAACTATGATGGGTATATTATATAAAATCTTAGCTAAAGCATCTGCTGTAAGATTGGGCACTTCTTTGAGAAAACACATTCATTCCAGTCAGTCTAGATTTGTAGGTGGTAGATCCATTTTTGACAACATTTTAGCTGTTCAGCTTGGCATGGAATATGCCCAATCCTCTAGACAGGAAATGATCATGCTGCAGCTTGACTTTGCTAAAGCCTTTGATTCTATCAAGTGGGATTTTATTGTTCAGATAATGTTAAAAATGGGTTATGGCAGGAAGATGGCTCATATTATTCTTCTTTTAGCTGAGGGTGTTGACTCTGTTATCAATATTAATGGGTGTTTATCCTCTCCCATTCCTATCTGCAGGTCTGTTAGGCAGGGCTGCCCTCTGAGTCCTCTGCTCTTTGCTCTGGCTACCCATCCTCTGTTTTGTATGTTGGAACAGTTTGCTAATGCAGGTGAAATCTTTGGGTTGAATGTTGGCACTAAGAATATATTGGGGTGTGGTTTTGCTGATGATACCCTTCTTTTTTTGAAAGCTTGTAATTTGAATGTGGCCAAATGCATGACTCTTCTGAACATGTACTCTGATGCTGCTGGGCTGCTTCTCAATGTTTCTAAATCCATTATGATTAATGTAACTGCTGACCAGTTTGAAACCCTGATTTGGCATGGTAAAAAGCTGGATAAAGGGCATGTGTTCAGATATCTAGGTTACCCATTAGGAGTGGAGGTTTCCAATAAACAGCTAATTTCTTGGGTTCTAAACAAAATTAAAAGTAAATTGGACTACTGGAAAGCTGATGAATGGCCATTACATGTAAGGCTGAGGACTGTCCAAGCAATCATTATGCCTTATTTTTTGTATTATCTTCCCCTGCTGGATTGGAAGCCCTCTCATTTGGATCAGATACATAGCCTGTTACTGCATTTTTTTTGGGGGAAAGTTGTGGGACAGAGGTTCTGCCCTCCTATTAGGTGGGATATTATCTCCCTTCCCAGGGACTTTGGTGGTTTGGGAATTATTAATTTGCATGCTCATATCTTGGCTAGAAGAGCTACTTTTATCAAACATATGTTTGATAAGCTTCTTCCTTGGACCTGGTGCTTATGGGAAATGATTCATTATGGTACTGTCGGTTTTCATGGTGCCTGGCAACTCTCAGATTGGGACAAGCTTTTTACTCATGCTCCTCTTCAATTAAAAGGGAGAACTGCTAATGCTATTGTCTGTTCATGGAAACATTGTTGCTCTAAATTGATCTGGCAAGGGCGAATCCGGTACACAGGCAACTCTATTGCTGAGGAAAATGTGTTCTGGAGCTTTATTTTTGCGCAACCGCCTGCTCTAATTCTTGGTCATAAAAGCAAATATTTTTTTAATAAAGGCATCACTAAAATCTCCCACTTGCTGGACTCTCAGGGAGTTTTCATCTGTTTCTATGTAGCGAAGAACAGGTTCCAGCTTGGCATTCCCTTCAAAAGGGCTTGGCATATGTTATGCAGTTATGTATTTCAGCTTCCTATTCCTCTTACCCCCAACTTAGCTGATAGATTTAAAGATTGGGCATTGCCCTCATCTCAGAAGAACTGGTGGAATGCAGGTACTGCAGATTTCTATGGTATGGTATTGGAGCACCAAGATATTGATGGCAGAGGCAATACTAAATGGAGCATTCAGAGAGATGAACAATGGTGGCTACTGCAATTAACAAGAGTCTGGGAGTTGGACATGGATCTTAAAGGCAAACTATTTTTATGGAGAGTATTGGTGGGAGCCCTCCCCCTGGCAACTGCTCTTCAAGATAAAGGCTTTACTAATGGAATGTGTCCCAGATGTATAGTTAACAAGGAAACCTATAGACATGCCTTTTGGTACTGCAAAACTGTTAGAGAATGGTGGTTTCAGTTGAGGCAGATCATTTTTCACAGGTATACTTTGCTGTATGGGGGGGGGTCCCTGGTAACTATTCAAAAAATTTGACAATTTTAAAAGATGATTTAAACCCTGCTCTGAGTAGCAATCACCCCTCAGGTAGGCTGCTAGTGGTTGCTATTCAATCTCAATTTGGGGCCCTCAACATTACCAATGTCTATGGGCATAATGCCTCAATTACTAGAGGGGAACTATGGAAGCATATAGCTACCCTGCCTGGCCTAAAAGGCCTAATGTGTGGGGACTTTAATATGGTGGAAGAGAGAAACCACGCTGCCACAGGGGTTTCTTTAATGCAGGTAGCTGAGAGGACAAAATGGGAGAATTGAAAAGATTGCCATCCTATTTTGGATATTTGGCCTACTCTCTCCAAGGAAAATGGATTCACCTTTCACTATCAAGCGCACAGGAATGCATGGACCAGGCTGGATAGGGTTTACTTAATGGATTTTGACTGGTGTCCCCCTTCAACACAAATCTCAATGGATTATTCTTCTCATCTTTTTGACCACTTTCCTATTGTGCTTGAATTATGTGACTTTGACTGGCTTGCACAGATGCAGGGGTGTATTAATAAAAGACCCCTTATGATGAACAATTTGCATTTACAAAAATCATTGTTTGTGGACCATGTTAAGGCTAATCTTGTATATGTCCAGAATCTCTCATGCTCTTCTTCTAAACAGTGGTTTGAATTTGTAAATTGTATGCAAAATAGTATTAGAATTTGTGGCAAATTCTATGCAGCTCGGAGTAGAGTTGAGATATCATCATGTAAAATGCATTTGCAGTCATTGAGAGAGCAGAGGAAGAGTAGAACACTGCTAGACTTGGAGGAGACCCTTATGCAAGAATGTATTCATAAGTTAACAGATAATGATGTTAAGGCTGCTAAGAAAGCAAGATTCTTATCCAGATGTCATGCTCTCAAAGATCAAGACTGCATATCCAAGCAATTCTTCAAAAAGTTGGTATCCAAGAGAAATAAAGATGCTTTAGCCAAAATAGTACAAGAGGATGGTTCAGTCATTAAAGATGGTCCCAGTATCTTAAAAGCATGTACATATTACTATGGGAAGATACTAAGTGACTGTCCAGTGCAAGATAATGCTTCAAAGGTTGCTAATGACATATGCTGGCTTATGTGGATGTATGCATTGATTCCTCAACTGCTACTAGGCTTGATAAAGCCTTTGATGAGTCAAAATTGCTATATGCTTTACAAAAATTGGGTAATGAAAAGACTCCTTGCATGGATGGTCTCTCAAAGGAATTCATGCTTCAATTTTGGCCTTTGTTGGCTGGCTTTATTACTAAGATTATCAATGAGGTTTGGGAATCTCAATGGATGCATCCACATATAAAGCAAGGCATAATCAAGCTTCTCCCTAAGAAAATTTTATGTGTCCATGTGTGTGTGTGTGTGTGTGTGTGTTGGTTAAATTTTAATATAGACTGTTCAATTAGGCATGGAACATGCTCAAGCTTCCAACCAAGAAATGATAAAGCTTTAGTTAGATTTTGCCAAAGCATTTGACTCTATAAGATGGGAATTTATTGTCAATATCATGTTGAAAATGGGGTATGGTGAGAAAATGTCAAGCATTATTCTATTATTAGCTACAGGGTCTGAATCTGTGATTACTGTTAATGGTAGACTTTCTCCTCCCTTCCCCATCTGTCCTTTAAGTCCTCTACTATTTCCTATTGCTACTCATCCACTGTTTTGTATGTTGGAGAAATATGCTTATGCTGGGAAAATAATTGGCCTGGATGTGGGAAAAAAGAAAATGCTTGGTTGTGGGTTTGCAGATGATACTTTGCTCTTTCTAAGAGCCTCTAATGTAAATGTTGCTAAATGTATGGCTTTGTTAAACATGTTTTTAGATGCTACAGGGTTAGAGCTGAATATTGCTAAATCAACTCTTATTCACCTCACTGCCTCTCACTTTGATGCATTAGTTTGGCATGGGAAAAGGTTGGATAAAGGGCATGTGTTTAGATATCTAGGGTACCCTTGGGGTGTGGAGGTCACCAATAAACAATTAATAAACTGGGTAATTGAGAAAGTGAAGGGGAAAATAGACTACTAGAAAGCTGATGAGTGGCCTCTGCATGTAAAATTAAGAATAGTTCAAGCCATTATGTTCCCCTATATCCTATACTTTCTCCCTCTACTAGATTGGAAAGCCAAACATCTAGCTCAGATTAATAGCCTGTTCTTGCATTTCTTGTGGGGTAAACTTAGTGGGCAAAGGATTTGCCCTCCTATTAGATGGGATCTTGTTTCTATGCCCAAATCGGCTGGTGGGCTGGGCATTCTCAATTTACAGACTCACATTAGTGCAAGGAGAGCCACCTTTCTCAAATGCATGTTCTCTAAACAGTTGCCTTGGACTTGGTGTCTATGGGAGATCATTCAAAAAGGTAAAGTGCTATACAAAGGGTTATGGATGTTATCAGATTGGGACAAGCTCTTCTCTCATGCTCTTGTGAAGGTTAAGAATATAATGGCATGTGTTCTCATTGCATCTTGGAAAACTTGCTATGCAAAACTAATATGGCAGGGGAGGATCAGATATACATGCAATTCTCTTGCTGTTGAAAATGTTCACTGGAGTTTTATTTTTAATAAACCTCCTACATTGTTGCTAGGTAGCTAGAGTAGATATCTGTTTAATAAAGGGGTTCACTCCATCTCCCACATGCTAGACTCTAAGGGAGATTTTTGCTGTTTTTTTGTGGCCAAAAGCAGGTATCAGATTGAAATCTCTTTCAAAAAAGCCTGGCACCCACTATGCAGCTTTATATTCCAACTTCACGTGCCTCTTACTCTCAATCTGGCAGATAGATTCAAGGACTGGGTGCTTCCAGATTCGTTTAAGGATAGGTGGACTGCTGGGACTGGTGATTTCTACAAAATGCTTACTGAGTCCCCTGATATTGCTAGTAGATGCAATAAATGGTGGAACATGCAGAGACCAGAGGAGTGGTGGATTAGCAAGCCAAGCAATATGGCAGCTGGACATGGATCTTAAAGGAAAAGTATTCTTATGGAGAATCTTGGTGGGTGCTCTTCCCTTAGATTTAGCTCTGCAAGTGAAAGGGTTTACCTCTGCAGTATGTCCCAGATGTATGACATGTAAAGAGACACTAAGGCATTCATTTTGGTAATGTAAAATGTGAAAGAATGGTGGTGTCAGCTCCGACAGATCATATTTACTAGAATTGGATTTAGGGTGAAGCAATATCACTTAACCCTAGGTATTATGAGAACAGGTATTCCTAAGTACAACTGGTTATTCTCTCATATTAGGCTATGATTTTTGTGGCTGGTTTGGACTACTAGTAATGAAGCCCTTCATGCCAATAGACTATGCTTCACAGCAGGCCTAACTTGGGAAGCATTGAAAATCAAATTACTGGAAGATGTTGTAGGCCATATTGATCCTTCTTTTAGGGGGAAGTTGGTGTAGACGCTTGATAGCATCTGATTGTACTGTATCCAATGTTGTAATATAAAGTTTTTTTGACTTCAAAAAAAAAAAAGAGATAGAAAGAGAGAGGTCTGTAATAATTGGGCTAAGTGGTGGAGTCGTGAGGACGGTTTCTATTAGTTTATTTAGTGCAATATACCTTAAAATTTATACTTTATAATATAATTTTTTTACATACACATTTTTTTAAACTAAAATAGAGTCATTTTTTGACACACTAATATTTGAACTATGGTGGCTCAATATTTGGTGTCCATAGACACCAACTATTGAGCCACCATTCCATGATTTCACCCTGATAACAATGATGTATTCCATATGGTTGATATCAAGGGTAAGATAGATGGAACCAACCACCCATATGGGCTTATATGATGCATCATGTATTGGTTGCAAAGGGATTATGGAATATTTTGAAGGGTATTGATACTCTTCCAAGGATTGTTAACATAAGTATACTTGAGGATGCTACAAGCTCCGATTCTATTGTAACTCCACTACCACAAGTTTTATCAACACCTACTTGAGAGAAGATTAGATGCATAGGATCATGCCTTGATTGCACTGTCTGTTAAGCATACCATTATCCCACATATTTGGTCATGTAAAACTACAAAGGATGCATGGAACACACTTGCACAATTGTACCAGGTTAGAAATGAAGCTTGTGTTGCTTATCTGCATAAGCAACTAGAGACTACCACAGGTTTTACCACCACGTATTGTGCAAAAGACTAGATGGGAGTGTAAAGATGCATAGGATCATGCCTTGATTGCGCCATCTATTAAGCGTACCATTATCCCACATATTTGGTCATGTAAAACTACAAAGGATGCATTGGAATACACTTACATGATTGTGCCAAGTTAGAAATGAAGCTCGTGTTGCTTATGCATATGAATGAGGGTGATTCTATGGACAATTTTTTGACAAAGTTCAAGGATCTCAAAGAGTAATTGATTTTTGCAATTGATATTTTGCTTGACAGTTCACTTGTGTAGACTATTGTAAATGGTCTTGCTTATTCGTATCAGAGTTTTGCTTCCACCCTCAGACTTATGATCAAGGATGATCCAAACACCATTTTGTCTAAGGAGTTAGTCTCTATTTTGCTGCAAGAGGATCATTCAAGGCAAAATAGGTCTAGTATGTATGCTACAGACCAAGATTTTGTTGCAAGTCAGGAAGGCAAGGGTAAATCTGCCTCTTCATATAGCAAGAGAAAATATGCATCTACAGGTTAAGCAAAGAAGGCTAAGAAGAAGTTGCAATGTAAGTGTTCTAAGGCAACTGATCATGTAATTAAGGACTATCCTAAGGTGGCTACAAAAGAGGCTAAGAAGAAAGAGGCTAATATTGGTATTGAAGATGCCTCTCCTTCTAATCTATAATCTGCAAATGTAGTGCAACATGCAAAATGGACATTTACAGCATAGTGCACGTGGAAGTGCTAATGTGTTTTACCTAAAGATGTTACCTGATGGCATTAGGGACCAGGCAATGTACCTAAGATGAAGATGTTTATTGGTCTAGGCCAATTAGCAAGAAGATACCTAAGAGGGTTGGTATATGATGATGTCAGCAAGACATCACTCACTTTGAGCTATAAAAGAGCAAAGACACGCCCATTTGAGGGGTTACAAGAAGCGAGAGCATGGAGCCTAGGACTATCTAGTGTAAGGCAATTGCTTATAAAGCTGCAAGCTCTCTTGTAATATTCAGGCCCATTACTTTCTGATATACACAGTCTCTCTTAGCATATTTGTACTCTATTTATTCATCAACATGAAATACCAATACAATGCTTCCTTTTAAGTACATCAATGTCTCATTATTGTCTTGCTATTTTCAACCCCTCCTCCAAGAAGCTTGTCGCTCCCTCTCTCTAATACCAATGTAAGGAAAGAGGGACTTAACCCATGCGATTAACCACCCAACCATATCTATATATAGGCCCCTAGCCCTCTGGCTTGTAGCTAGGCATAGAACCCACTTAACTGCATAAGTTGGGCCTTGCCCCTAGGACCCGTGTCCTTACACTACCCCCCCCCGTTGGAAAAGGTTTTTGTCCTCGAAAACAAAGTCTGGGTAACGCTTCT
>JAODKW010240721.1:0-10625 GCA_027576515.1 Dryopteris marginalis
TCCTCCCTGTCATCTATAACCCCCAAGAGAAGGCAAGATTGTGAGTTTCCTTGTGACTATGTCTGCATAAAATATGTCCAATCTCTCTAACAACCTCCTGCCTGTCATCTATAACCCCAAGAGAAGGCAAGATTGTCGTACATTCTCAAGAAGGGACCCTCGTGCCAAACATAATGCCATGAGCAACAAAAACAAAGTCATCCCATCCCTGCTGCTCACTGTCTGCAATACCGTCAAAGCCTGGGGCCCTGCAAACCCGATCCTCCAATGCCTCAAGAATGTTGAAATCACCTCCCACAATCCAAGCATCCATGTCTGGCAAGGACGAAGCAATAAATTACCAACAACCACACCTCAAACATACATTAGTCGGAGCATAAACATTGACAATATCCAGCCGATTATTTCCCACAACAATAGCAATCCACATGGCTCTCCTACCATGATCACCATCTCATGCCTCCCATAACGTATGGCTCTGTACTAGTAAAATCTTCCCAAAACGGGAGATAGCATCCACCACAGTAATATGATGCTCTTGAAGGAGGAGCACACCAATAAATCTAAAACAACATGCATCAAGCTCTCTTCTTAGCAGTGACTTGCAATGTCTACCAATGCCAACTGCTCTACTACAGAGGCCGTTCACATTCCAAGAGACAAGGTGTATACACATGGAGAAAGGCTGAGAGAGGGCATTGCTCCCGATTGGCAGATACCAATCGGATAAAGGTGGGTGGGGATAAAGGTGCCCACCCTGAGCCTCATAAGCTATCTCTAACCAATCCATCGCATGCACAGCCGGTATACCAAAAACGTGTGTTGCCTTCATAGCTGTCCAACTTTGAGTCTCGGGTGGGTCACTCTATATAATACCTATATAACACGTGCGTTAAAACATGTACAAAGAACATGTATTTAAAAGACCCTCTTCCATGTAAAAAATATATTGCTACCTCTATTAAATATATCCCCCTCCATTAACGCACGTGCTATCTTACATGTTATCAAGTGACCCCCCCAAGCTTTCAGTATGCAAGGGTAGGTCCCAATCTCCATCTACCCTCAAAATCACAGGCAAGTAGAAGCGGCGATATTTCCACCTCCAAACGAAGGTGCGAAATATACTCGCTCTAGCAACTTCCGACATGAAGGTCCTAGCCCTTTTATAACTCTGGCAGCAAGCATCTCTGTAACATGTGTCTCCACTATGTCATGTGACCATGGAATATCACTACCTGGCATACTGAAATGCAGTGCAGACAAGTCTGTGGGGGCTATCAAGGAGTGATCTCTGCCAACTCGGCATACCACAAATACTCCAACCTCAAGTGGAGTAGGAAACTTTGCACAAGTATCTCCATCAAAGATCTAGAGCCCTTGCTCAAAGAAATCTCTAGGGAATCTAGCAGTCCAATCTAAAGAGTCCACCTCTATATTTGGGGGTAGAATCTCAACAAACCTCTCCTGAAATTACAATTGAACTCTAGCCAGCAAAATCTCCTGGATGGTCTCAAGCTGAGGATCTCTGTCTACATCGGTCCTACAAGAATCCCGAATCAACTCCTCAAAGAGCACCTCCTGAGAATCCGGCGCAGATGGAAGAACCTGGATTGGCGAGAAGGCTCTTCAAATGTCACGTCACCCCGATCAACAGGTGCATGGGTAATAGCAAGAGGAGACTCCTCAACTATGAACTCCCTGATCATCAGCCCTAGCAGCACGAATCCTGCCCCTCTGTCTCTCCCAGTACCGCCTGCGGTGACGGCTCCTCCCAGAGAGCACTGCAGCCTGCACTGCCTGTTGCGACTGGAAACCTGCTGCTGAGCCTGAGGAACCTGCTGAACTCCCTGATCATCAGCCCTAGTAGCACGAATCCTGCCCCTCTGTCTCTGCCTGTACCGCCTACGACGACGGCTCCTCCCAGAGAGCACTGCAGCCTGCATTGCCTGCTGCGACTAGAAACTTGCTGCTGAGCTTGAGGAACCTGTTGTTGAACCTGAATATCTTGATGAGGAAGCTGCTGAGGAAGCTGCTGAGCCTGCTGCCGCACCTACCTACAAACATAAACATGCGGAATCTGCTGAACCTTCAGCTGCTCCTGCCTATGAACACAAACATGTCTCTCCACTCTACCTCTACGACCAATCATCCTCCTCCTGTGAAGAACCACTCGTTGCCTGTGTTGCCTGCCTATCAACCTGACAAACTCTCGCTGCCAGCCCTACAGCTCCGGAGGCTCTCTCTCGAGGAGGTAGGCAAACAAAGTCTCTGGCCATGTGGCTGAAGGCATGAGAACGCAAACATTGTCCCACCTGACCAGTCACCTCCATCCGCTAGCTGAAAACAATGTCTCCAAGGAGAATGTCGATGGAGCTGGGAAGAGTGGAAGGGTCGACAACAGCCACCCTGATCTCTGGCACTGAAAGCTAGTCTGAACTGCTAGTCGATGCTGCATAAGTCTGAGGCATGGGCGGCCAACAAGTCACTGCTATCTCTTTCATGGCCCCTCAAATGAAAAGGAAGACTTGGAAATTGCAGTCACAGGATGACGCGGAACAGCCTGTCTAGTATCAAAATTCTGAGACTATGAAGTCAGGGTACCACAGTCTGATCATAATAATCCGATCACTAACAAGGAAGCAGCTCTGGGCAAACAAACGCTCTGCATCGGCTGGCTCTGCCAACTGAAGCATGAAGATGCCTCGGCCAAGCAAGACAACCTCGGTGATACACCTTGCTGTAACTTGTAACGAGGCTTGCAACCACGTTATGGTCTCTGAAAGAGAGAGTGTGGGGCCTATTATCCGCCCGTAAACAGTAGTTAGCGCAAGGATGTCCATCGTGCTTCGAATCTCTATGCATAACTCATCCCAAAGTGCAATGCGAGTGACTGTGGGAAGTGGGGTCACCTCCGAGGAAACGCCCTGGTCCTAACCAATGGTCGTCATACCCGCACGAAAGAGGATGACTCAAGCTGCTGGAGATCCACACTCACTGAGCCTGCTCACTTCTTATACAGTCACCGGAACCCTGCTCACAACCACCTTAAGCAACATACCCTTCCAAGCTGCTGGAGATCCACACTGAGCCCGCTCACTTCTTATACAATCACCGAAACCCTGCTCACAACCACCTTAAGCAACATACCCTTCCAAGCTTCTAGCTGCCTGCCACTCACAACCACAAAAATCAAACATCCTTGTTGTACTTTGTTTACAAATGTAAGTATACAAATGCATGCAGGTGTTGTTCTACAGGTATGCAGGTATTTACATATATGTCCTGTTCAAGTGTTCTTCAAAGGCCACACTTTGCATACATGCTTGTTCTCTTCAATTCTGTTCAACACTCCACATTTGTATACATGCTCTGCTCAATTTCGTTCAAAAAGACTCTTCAAAAAATACAACCACTGCTAGAGCACGACATCACCAAAAATGCCAGACTGCAGGACAGCTGGCACAGAATGACCAGAAGCAGACACGATGCAACAGGAGGGCTAGAGACGGGTAGGCTGAAGGCAGGTGTGCTGGTCGCGCAAACTGCCTGCAGCACGAAACCCTCGGGGCCTAGTCTGTTGTTTTTTCACAAGGCTCTGTGCTAGTACCTAAGGGCCTAGTCTGTTGTTTCAAACTGCGAAACACCCTCACCCCAAGGGGGAGATATTCACAATCTTGAATATGCATTAACACAACTAAGCCTGCAAAAACTCATATACTAGTATGCCTCAATGGGCTTTTCAACCCCCTACCTCTACGAAATTTACTACTTATACTTTTAAACATTCCAAGAGCAGAAAAGCAAGAGAAAACTTACTACACTGCAAAAAAAATATACTTTTTCCATAATCTTTCTGAAAATATAACTTTTGTTAATAAGAGACAACACGATTGAATGATAAAGCCAACAAACATGAGAAAGTGAGAGAAGTATTACAATTATTCATAGAATGATCTTTAAGCATACTCAAGTTCTAAGCATGTCATAGATATCACTTTCCAATCGAAGGGTGACTGAGAAATCTTAAGGTTTGAAAGGCACAACTATCGCTATTCTAAGTACCACAAAACTCCTTGAAGTAACTTCCTCCAGCTACAGAAGTTATAGACTTAAATTCTTGCAAAGAAGAAATATGAAAAACAAAGAGATCGTTTATTACATGTCTAATATTACAAAGCTTGTAAAGAAAAACCAGACAAGCAATAGTAGAGATAAGATAATGAAGACAAGCTCACAAATAAAAAGATAAAAGTTTGTGAGACTTCCATACTGTAAAGAAAAAAAACTCTTTTGGATCTTTGGTATTGTGCCACCTCAGATTGCTGCCTTTGCCTTTTTAATACAGTGGATACAATGTTAGGCCTTATGGAGAGCCACAAGTAATGTCATGTTTCAGAAACCTTCCCTGCGCCGTGTTTTCTTTCCTCCAATCATTTGTCAGCCTTTTCACGACAATTAACAGTTAAACATTATTGACTCTCAACAGAGGTTTTTTCTAGCCTTCGATAATTTTGTTTGGATGCCTTTATTTTTGAGTTCATCCTCCTCATGTACCTTGATTAATTGTAATAAAACAATGGTTTTTAACTAGAAATATGTGCGTGTGTGTGTGCGTGTGCGTGTGCGTGTGCGTGTGCGTGTGCGTGTGCGTGTGTGTGTGTGTGTTTACGTGTTCGTGGAGATGCACGAGGTCAAAAGTAAGACAAATTCCAAGTTTACGTATGCAAGTGCCATCATACTAAACCTAATAACTTACAACGTGATGATGCGAGGGGGTGTCTCGGAGTCACAAGTCAACCACTCATACGGGTAAGGTAAACAAGGATCACCACTCCAACTATCAAATCCTGGAAGGCTTCTCTTTACATTCTCTAATGCAGTTACTGAAATAACAAAAAACACTTTTGAGGGATCGCTTTAAGCATTATCCAGCCATACTGACATTTTGCACCAGCAAAAAATTAGGAAGGCCTACACAAAAAATCTCAATATATAACATCAAGAGGCCAAAAAAGTCTAAACTTACAAATAATCAAGATGAAAGAAGTTAAATTTAATCACTAGAAAACTAACAAGAAAAACAACAGAACAATACAAATTAAAACAGAAAAAAATTTAGAAAGAAAAAAAACAAACAAGCAAACAAATACAAAACTGAGGTACGCAATGATAAGAGAGAAAACAAATCATGAGTATGAAGAAAGCTTAATAAAATTAAAAAACAAACAAACTAAGAAAATTCAGAAACCTTTATTAAGAAATGCATTTAAATCAAAAAAATACAAAGCTCAGTTGTATGAGATTAAGCTCTACTTTTGTTTTGCATGCATTAAATAATGGAACTCTTTCTAAATCAAAACACTTTCATCTAAAAGCTGGAGTAGTCTTATGAATGGCTACTCACCAAAGCTTATATTGTCAATAGCCTCTTGTATTTTAACAGAAAAATTTAAGAAAGAGCTTAAACTTTCTCTTTGTTTAGATTGATTAATCAAGGTATTGCAAGATGTTAACCATCTCAGAAAAGGAATGCAGGGCCACATTAGTAATGGACTACATGAAGAGTAATCAAGAAGGTGCAAACCTACATCTCAAGTGCATCACACTAGCCACCTCATGTAAAGGACGATTGCTTAATCAAGGAGTTGTACGATGTTAATCATCTCAAGAAGGAATTCAATGTTAGCACTTCAAGGGTGTACAGCTCCTATTGATGTCCTCTCTTTACAGTTTTGGGCTTCTTCTGGTTTTTCCCGGGGTTCTCCCGTTTTCCCAGATGGGCTTCTTCCCTAGGCACCTTTATTGCATTCGCACCTGGGGCCCTACCATGTCATTTGGGCCCCTTTGCACATGTGCACATTATTGCACATTCTCATTTATTAGTGCTAGTGACTTTCATTGTTCATTTTTGGATGGTTACCCATTTGGGTAGGTCGGTCACTTTAGTCTAGGTGGGTCTCTTATGGACCTATATAAATAGGCAGCCCCACCCATTGTACATTTGAGTTATTATTGAGTTCATGCTTGGTGCCTCTGTCTCTCTCTCTCACGTGAGCTTCTCTCTGCACCCTTTCTCTCTCTCTTCCATCTCTCACACTTCCCTTCTCTCCACATGCAAGGCCACATTAGCCATGGACTACACGAAGAGAGATCTAGAACATGCACTTCCATATCTCAAGTGCATGAAGCTAGCCACCTCATGTAAAGGTACACTTGTCAAAGGTAAATATTCAGCACAAGTCGAGGTAAACTGATCAACCAATCCCAAATAAAGGATATTCACGCATACTTGAATGGACGGATGTGCAATAGCATACTAAATGCACTCCATGATGGATGCAAGGGCCCGAGGAATTGTTTGCGCATAATCTTCTCGCATGCTGGATTTTATATGCGAGTGCGCTTTGTGGATTTCCTTCTACTTTTTTGAGGCTAATTATATTCCCAAAAAGACACGCTAAAGAGTGCTACGACCAAATACAAGAGATGAGATGCTCAAGCTGGCATGACAATCTGAAAAACTTTGTGGATTTTCTATGCTTGTATGTGATTCACAAAAGTCCTGCACATGCCAATGTTTGTTGACACATAATGGGTACTTGATTTTGTGCAGGCAAGGCAAGAAAAGCATTCCCAAGTTCTGGTCATGGGTGCAAAGAACTAACCTCTTGCCTCGCAAGGTTAAGCTACATGGATACAGAAGAAATAAGTTGCTCACATTCCACATGGCCAAAGTAGGCTTGGAAGATCACCTCTTGGAAAGGGCTATTATCAAGGCTAAAATCCAAAAGGGAACACCTTTGAAGAGGAAGCCATGGACTAGGGATGCGAAGAGGGCTAGAGTAGATATGTCATAGTACAAAGCATGGGACTCCTCAATAAGGCATCCAAAATATGGATTCTGCCTAGGAACATGTATGAAAGGTCATGTGGCAGGGAACGAAGGTGCCATGTGGCAGCACAAAAACAACATAGAGAGATAGGATGCCATTGCTAAAAAGAGAGAGAGCTGTTTTTTATGAGGGCATCCTTTTTTACCAAAACTTTGATGAAATGTGTGAGTTTTATTCCTAAAAAGTGGTTTCTCTTTTCAATGTAACTCTATAAAAGGGTGGCTTGAGGAGCCTATTAGTAGAGCAGGTCATCTTCCTATTAGCTAGCAAAAGTCTTGTGATCATTTTTGCTCCTCTCTGGGATTTTCTCCGGGGCCTCCCGTTTTTTCCCAGAGATTCTCCCCTTCTTATATTCATAGTTACGCACATTGGGGACCAACCCTGTCGTTTGTACCCACTCATTTTTGCATGTAGTGAGCTTTGCCCAATTTATTGTAACTTGGGAGGAGTTGCTTTCCATAGTTATGCAAACTGACGATAGAGTTGCTTCTCTAGCTACTCCAAGTGGTCTTGACTCTTCCATGGCTACAAAGAAGGGTAGCAAAACAAGAACAAGAAGGGTAAGAAGGGGGAGAAGCAAGACAAGGGGGACTCTTGGCAAGGGTTCCAAGGATGATAACTACTCATATTGTGGTCAATCCGAACATACTACAAAGGTGTGATACAAGAAGAAGAGGGATTAGAAGAAAAAGGAGTCGTCGAAGCTTGACTCCACTATAGTCCTCCCGAAGAAGAGTATCCACATCTCTATTGAAGGTCAGAATTCTTTCTTCACTTCCGAGTCACGTACCTAACTCTTGGATAGTGAAGCAACCTCTACATGACACATCATCATGATTGGTTTTCAGAATACTTGGAGCTTTCAGCTGAAATCACTATCGGCGACATTCTACTATTCCCGTTCGAGGTGGAAGGACTATTTCAGTGTTCCACACTTAAACCAACAAGAAGTATTTCTCCAATGTTCCCTATATTCCTGATTTGGGATTCAACCTTTTGTCTATCAACTCACTTACTAGGCATGACGCTTCAGTAGAGTTTGTTGCTGACTCTGTCACCATTGGAGATCGAGCTATAAGTGCTTTCCTTGCTCGTGGTGTACAAGAAGGACCAAGGTGGACTTTACAAGCTGACTGCTTTGATCTCAGATGTTGTAGATAGCGCTTTGTCACATGCCCGCTTTGGCCACTTGTATGACCGTTTTAGGGCGCCCACCATGGTTGGCGGCCAGCCGGCGGCCATGTGACAGCCATTGTAGTGGCCACATGAGTGTAGGCGTGGCCGCCCATCCCTATTGGACTTTTTTTTTTTTTTTTCGACCAAGGATTAAATTTGGCCACTTTTGCTTTTTTTTTTAAAGTGACTTTATTTTTGGAAGATTTGTTTTCTTCTGAGCGCCCTCCTGATGGGGGGATGTAAGTATGTATATGCGCGGGCAAGTTGGTTGATTGTGGAGCTTTTCCCCTCGAGGCTCACCTTGTACCTCTTCTTGCAAGAATAAAGAAATACTTGTGGGGGCGCTGGAAGTGGCAATTCGGGCCCCATCTTTCTCTGTGCAGGAGCTCATGCTCCCTTCTCTCAACCCTACACTCTGTGATTGCTGAATTTTCAGATTTGTGCAAGTCTATTTGTTGTTTTGAAGTATTGAAGTCTACATAGCCATCTCTTTTGATTCCAAGTGGTGACAACTACGCTCTTTCCCTTGGAGCGTAGATCAACACAAGAGGCTCAACATCTAGACAAAGTTGCACTGAACTAAATTGGAATACAAAGAACACATGCAGCTCGCCATGAAAGTACATTTTGCCACACTCTACAAGCATGAAAGAATCCTCCACTGAGGAAGTCAAGGTTTGCGGAAGAGTATGGCCACTTTGATGATCTTCTGCCAACACCCCCTCTTGGGTCCTAGGGTGTGGCAAAAGAACAAGGGGCTGGGGTTTGAACCTTGGTGGAGAAGTCTGCCGCATCGGCCATTGTCTGGCAATATTTTAATAGGATTCACCAGCTAGCTGCTTCTATGTGACACAATGATACTG
This sequence comes from Dryopteris marginalis, assembly GCA_027576515.1. Classification (NCBI taxonomy): domain Eukaryota; kingdom Viridiplantae; phylum Streptophyta; class Polypodiopsida; order Polypodiales; family Dryopteridaceae; genus Dryopteris; species Dryopteris marginalis. Next base: position 8,936 of record JAODKW010240721.1, read on the forward strand.
AATCTCAGTATGCTTTGTCCTAGCATGAAGCAGTGAATCCTTGGCATTAGCCAAACATTTGTGGCTGTCACAATAGATTTCTAAACCTTCCTTGTGTGGAAACCATCTCGCCAAGTAATCGCCGCCTCACAGCATGCAGCCCGATGCTTTGCTTCAGTTGAAGATAGTGCAACTGTCTGTTGCTACTACTCTATTGCTCTTGAACTGAGGGAAAAACAATAGCCCAAGGGAGATCTTCTAGTGTCTAACACACATGCGCAATCTGAATCTGTCCATCCCATGAACTAACATCCCCGACTGTATCCTCTCCATCTTTGGCATAGAAAATACACCGATTTGGTGTCGCTTTCAAATACAACAACACTCACTAAGCTTCTTGCCAGTGATTCTTCAATGGCATCTTAGCCAACAATCCAACAGAAAGCAAACATCCATCCGTGTATTCAAGGCCCAAATCAACGATCCAACGAGCTTCCGGTACAGTGAAACATCTACAGGCTCACTCTCACCATAAGCTGACAGCTTCACATTCGGGTACATTTGCAGTTCTCCATGCCAAAGGTAGAAAGCCACTCCTGTGCAAATCTCCTATGGAGCCTGCCAAATCTCCAATCCTATAAGAGGTGGAGGAAGCCCATATCTATCATCGCAAACTCCTTACTTAGAGCAGCCTTAACTCGAGCAAGAAACTCTACATGGTCATTGACATAAAGGGCTATCAAGGCACTCCTCCCTCGAGTTCAGTTCACGGAAATTTCCTCTGTTGGAGAAAACCATCAATCTTCTCATTCAAGCTCGCGAAGCTTACTGAAAGCCATACAAAGCCTTCTTAAGCGGACACATCATGCCTTTGGAACTTGGGACTTGGAATCCGGGAGGCTTTTCAACCACCCTCTTCTTCTAGTATCTACTTCTCTTGGGCAATACGTGAGTAGGGATGTCGTAGCTTTAGTCCAGGCTATGTATGATAAGTTTGAGAATCTTACACTTCAATTTTGGATGGACAAGCGGTGATGTTAAGGTTGCACTTTGTTGGGCTTTAAAATTATTGGCTTATATTTCATTGTTAGTACTTTGTTTTTGAAGTACTTTAATTTTTAGCTTTAAGGTAAGTGTAAAATTCTTTTTTTTTTTTGTCCATTTTAGGAGTTTGAAGTTATGTATTTAGTTTACTTAAATGCTTTGTTTTTGTGGTAAAGTGTTTTTAGTATAGTTTAATGCTTTGACAGGAGTCTCAATCATGTCATGATGAGTAATTGTATAGAAAATTATGTTCTTTGTTTTGGTTTTAATTTTGTTTTTCTTTTTGTAATATAATTTTTCTTATATGCTTAGCGTTTTCTTTTTCGATTTGTTTGTTAAGTCTACGTTCTCTCTTTCTCTCTTGCATCATCTACGTCATAAGTTTAGATTTTCTCGAAACTTATGAAGGTATATGTTGTATGTTTATTGTTCAATCACACTAGTAAGGAAGTTTTCGCAAGCAAGGATATGACACTCCACTTCTCTCACAGACTTTTCACCCTGTTATTAATGCTCTCTGCAAATATACTTGTGTTACCGCACTTGTTGAAGAGGTTGCCTATGGCTGTCTCCAATGGTCATAGTCACATTGTTGAGATGTCAAGCTCAACATGAGCTGGCACTCATGATGTGGCCATGTGACCGTTATAGTCACTGGCATGGTTGG